>JACJUY010009191.1:0-13966 GCA_014220935.1 Platorchestia sp. MABIK | reverse complement strand
GACGCTTCTCGAGACCTTCCCACACCGCGTCGATCTTCGTCCGCCCCTCCGCCTCACGAATAACTTCGGGCTAGACTGCTGGACGCTTCTCGAGACCTTCTCACTCCGCCTCGGTCTTCGTCCGCTCCTCCGCCTCATGGTCAACGTTCTAGAGGTTAGTTCCCAGTTAGCTTGGCAGTAGCTAGCTTGTGATGCTAAAGTCGGCTATTTAAAACTTAGAACGTACCCCACGCTTGCCTGGGCCAAACCTATTAATTTAGCTAAATAGCTAGCCTATAACTGATACTATTAGTACGCCTTATAACTGTTACTATTAGTACACCCTGTAACTGTTACTTTTAGTCCGCCCCATAATTATAACTATTAGTACGCCCTATAATTGTTACAATTAATACGTCCTATAACTGTTACTATCAGTACACCTGTAACCTTTATCTCACCAGGCAACGGGAGATGGAGATGGGAGTTGAGGACCTGCGCCCTTGTGGTCCTCTTCTAAAGCGCTACCTACTCTATCACGGCGTCCGGGCACTTCTCTATTACTAACTCGATACTTACTTGTCCGTTTGTATTTGGTGGTATTAAATTAATCCCGGCTGCGCATCTTTCATTCACTGAATTACTTTCCTCAAAATCTTTCGTAAGACCTTCTATAAAGTCTTACAGAGACAGTGATGTGACTTTCTTTTTCAGAAGCTGGTACGTATTATTTACTGTTCGTTATAGCATATAGGAAAAACTGGCCACCACTATTTTTCTGTCGCATTCTCACACTGAATATGCTTAACAGCTTGGTCCATAACTTCAACGTATCCTATACGCGCGACGTAGAGTTGAATGCAGACTGGCTGAGAAACAGCTGTTTATTTCCAGGCATTTCGATCGCATCATTTTGCAGACATCATTGATGTAGAATCAAAATTGCCAACAAAAGCGTAACTTCTTTGTTGTCCGTTCATTTCATTACCAGTGTATCACCACTCTTTCGGTGATCAACAGCTCCTCGGGGTTCATTTTCCGACCAATTTTTTTTCGGATATCGGACACTTACTAGTTCTGTCATACCTGCAAATTCCTGAAGCAAGATATCCAAGCAACGTCATTTCTTCTATGAGTAGAATGTGTGTAGATAATTATCAACAAATATCTTGCCTCCATGATGATGTGGAAGCTCTGCTTTGGCATCAAGCTCAGCACAATATTTCTTCCTAAGCCCATGTTTGAAATAGTAGAAATTGCTTTTAAACCTCTTAATGAGAAGTTATCTTTTTATTACATTTTTCTTAATATTATTATAAGTACTAGGTCGTCTCATAATTGAATTTTCAAATTATCCTCTTGAGGTCTTTAATATGTGCCTCTTGAAATACGCGCATTAAAGCTTTAAGGTTAGTACGATGTGGAACTCTTAATTTAATGTGATGTATCTTGAGCGAGATGAAATAAATCATATGTATTTGCGTAACAAATGGTAATTGGTACTTAATTCGGTTAACTAATGTCACTTTTCTTCTTTTAGAATAATTTTGAAGTCTGCCTGAGACCATGCGTTTTTAACCCAGCCCTATTGCTGTCCACCGCACCTGTCGCCTCAGCCTATTCCGCAGCCTGTCGCCTATTCCTGTCGCCTCAGCTGTGCTGTTAAACAAAATTCATCCAAGTAGCGTTTCGAAGCTAAGCCAGCCCGCTCCATAGGTGTGTAACGTAGAGATTTAAAATTTCCTTTGGTATGTGCTTATCTTAATATTTGAAATTATAAACTTCTATATAAGTTTGTAATGAGACGACTTACAGCCCGAATATTCTCTTCTTCCAGTTGTGTTGGACTGCCATTTGTGGGTCGCGCGGATGTTGGCGTGATTTTAATTTTTTTACCGGCGCATCAAGAGGTTGCCGAAGTCTAATGAAATCGGTTCCCCGCTTTAAAGGCTTTCCTTTCCTTTTCTCTAGTCTAAGAAAACTACACCCCCAATTTATAATTTTTCGTGGTAAAAATTCGTTCCGATTTGTAAACTAATTACTTTACTTGGTTTTGATCATGCACACTTTAATAGCAAACGATCATTCTGTGAGAACTTCCAAAAATAATACGAGTGAGATATGCTGGGACGAGCTACTGCCGTGCTGAAAGTTCGATTGTGTGGACAACCAGCCACAGATCGCGTTAGAAATACGTTCTGAACCAGCAATGTCTTTAATGCATCGATTGACTTGCTTGAAACATCATATCTAAAATGAATTATATCATTTTTATGTGGGGTGTAAAAATCAATGCAGAGACCCTAGTGGGCCTGTTAATGTAAGTTAATAAAGAGCCCAACGTCTTGTGACATTTTGTAGCGTTCTTAATTCGTTCATTTTGTGATCTGATGGTCTAATACAGATTTTATAAGTGAACAAAAAAATCTCGGTACTCAGCAGCGCAGCTTTCACCTGATGCTTTATCTCCTTACATCTTGGAAACTGTTGCACATGTTTTGCTTTTAAAATCAATCTAATAGTTATATCTAGGATCCTTTTTACTATAATGTTGAACATATGCATTCAGTACTTAACACTGGTTAAACGAGCTATTATTTTTTTCCTGATAATCTATTTTAAATAAATTATGTCTCTAAGTTTTGAGTTCCTGAACTCGTTGCCAATGCCAAGTCTAGGAATTTCCGATGAGAGTTAGAAATAATTTTTTTAAACGTCGATTTAGATATGCAATATGATGGGCGTTGAATAAAATTCATTATCGATAGGAAACTACAATCCGACACTAATACTTTGTTCTGCTTTACTGAATTTTATAATTCTCCCCCAAAAAGAAATAAATACGTTGTCTGAATGCTGATATAAGCTGGAGGGCTATCACGCTGCAGAGCGAGAGCATCTCGCGCGGTTGGAAAGGCTGGTGTGAGTGCGACGCCCCAGTTTGCACTTGGGAGCCCGCAGTTCACTCGGGCCGGTCTTAAGAGCCGGTTATTCCAGCTTAAGTTGATTCACGAAAACTTCTTTATCAGTAGTGGAAATAAAGAATTTTCAACCATCGAGGTCATTTCTCAACCTGTTGTTTACTATCACCCCAAACATATTTGTGAGAGTTATGTTTTCTAAGTACCTCTCATTTTTTAACATTAGATGATGTGATTTAACCTTCAATCTGAAAATACGTCTCATAGTTTTCGCATCAATTAGTTTATAAGTTAGTCTCTCCCAAACCAGGCTTTTAATTTTAATTTCTGCATTAACAACTTCAAAGTCATAATTAGCATGACTCCCATCGGTTTTAAATTCTCCGAGTCAAGGTTCTTCTCTGAGTTAAAGGTATGCTTCTGTAAGTAATTCACTTGGGAATATTTTACGTAAAATCCGAAGAAACATTTCAGTGAATTACAATAAAATTTATTATACGCTAAGCCCAAGTTCAAATTGAACTCTTATTGAAGAACTCGTTTAATTTTTTTCAAGTCTTCCATTGAATTACACTAATGATTTAAACAATTTAAACAATTTAAAAAATTTTTTTATCACAGGTGATACAGAGGTAGAATGCATCTGAAGTCTAGTACAATGGTCAAATTTGAGTAGAGCTACCTGTGAGCCCAAATAAGTTCAGCGACTTCTGTGGCATCCTACCATCAACATTATTCTAGGGTGTACAGTAATGTTTGACCTAATTCACTTACCCTATTTTCGCATTAGACTGATCAATGAGATAATTAACTCGATATTAGATGCCTCATTTTACAATATAGGTCATATCGACTATATTTAACAGTATATATGATAAACGATGTAAGAGCTGACTGAAGATCGGGGATATTACCCATGGCAAATTACATTATTAGGACCAGTCATGTAGGAGACAAGATTTGACTTGGTGATCCTACACGACTAGTATTCTGATAGGAAGTGAGACTCAAGATTTCTTTTGAATACCTTGTAAGAATTACTTTCACCGATCTCCGCAGGTATTGAGTTCCAAGTTTTAGTTCCAACGAAGAGGATACTGTGTTGCGACCGGGCCTTTGAATAATAAGGAAGAGTGAATTTACTTCTATTTCGGGTTAAATGGTCGTGATGACCAGTTTGCGCAGTTAAAAATTGTTTTAGGCTATTGTTGCCATCATTTGTTAGTGTTTTGTAAATGAAATTACAAATTGAGAGTTTGTAGAGATCCAAAAGTTTAAGTATTCGTAAATTTTTGAATGAATCATTTGTGTGAGCATTATATTCTAGATTCTTTACCGCTCTGATGTTTTTTTTTGGAGATGAAAAATTATGTTGGTTTTATTTTTATCAGTTCCGTGCCATGCTTCTATTCCGTATTGCAAGTATGGTGAAATGAGCGTTCGGTAGAGCATTTGTAAAGCTGTTTCAGGCAGGAAATTTTTAACTTTATTTAGGATTCCGATGGATTTTGATAATTTAGAACTAATATGAGCGATATGCTCTTTGAAAGTCCGATGCTTATCTATTATGATGCCCAGAAACTGGTTTCTTCGATTTCACCTTCGCCAATTTTAATGCGTGGGAGAGATGTATTTTGAGAATGTAACAAATTTTGTTTTATCGATAGTAAGGCTTATTTTATTAGCTTTAAGCGACAATGAAACCTTTTGGAGTTCATTATTCATACTCCCCGCAATCATAGCGGGATTTTGGTTCGGAAGGACCACAGAAAGCGTACTGTCATCTGCAAAAAGTAGGAATTTGAAAAATGATGTAGATTTAATAATTTCATTGATAAAAATCAGAAATAGGAGAAGCCCAAGGACAGATCCTTGTGGAACTCCATGGCTAATTGTCTGTGTTTCTGATTTTGCGTTCGTCAAGCAGTAGCTTATGTTTGTTCGCATTATTTTTGCAAAAGGAAATAAATTACTATCTTCGTTGAAATGTATTTGTGTATTTAAGAGGCCCTGCAATGATAATAATAATCGGGTTATTCAATAAAAAACGGAATAAATTTCCTTGCTACTTATCGTACGGGCATCACATCAGAGGGAAGCCTCGCCTTGATTGGAGTTAATGGCACCACCTTAAGAGGATAATATATTTTTACAAATGCTTCTCGTGAAGAAAGACACTGTCGTAGATCTGCGAATCAGGGATTGTCCTGAGATTTATCTGTGGTTTGCAAATGATCTGTTGTTGCAAAATCATTTTTAAATGAAATCATGATTCTAAAATTATGTGAGCCGCTTCATATAGTCTCGGAGATCGAAAAATGCTCCACGCAGTCGTTTTTATCTGCCAAAAACTACCAAAACACTGCATAAAAATGTTGAGCAGTTCTAGGCAGATATAAGCAGATGTTATCGCGAGTGCCGCCGACAGCCTCGGCAGAGATAGTCGTCCCTACAGCGGATGTAGCGACCGCTGCACTGCACTGCCACTTCGCTGTGGAGCCACTAACCTCTGCCAAAAACGTCAAGAAACTGCCAAAAACAATGCGCTGATTTTTAACTGGGTGTAGAGTCTCCATATATTTTTCTACCGAATGTCATTCTCACTATAGTTAGAAAAAAGGGTACTTTCTTTAGTCTCAGAGAACAGCTGACACTCTTTTGAACCCAACCCCGTTTACCCTTCAATGACTCTACTGCATGGTTGCCTCTCTTACTGAACATATCTTGAATGATCTCAGTCATTCCAAGAAAAAAGTATTTAATAATTTTTTTACAATAACAAACGTTTGAAATGTTCACTAAACACATTCGTTTGCGATTCACCGTTCATCTCGTTAGGTGATTTCTTCTACATAAACAATTTAATGCCTTCTAATATTTTTCAAGTTTTGACTTTTGTACCAAACAAAGAATTGTTGCAACAGAAGCAAAGCACTAATGTATAAAATTAAACATTTTGCAAGCATCACTACCTCTCAATCTTACCATGCATAAAATTGCAGCACCAGCTCTGCTCATCAGAATTCTCACCTAAAGGGAGTGGGTTACCCTGCGAGGCATTAAAAGTACAGAATGTTTTGTTCAAATTCTTGTCTTAAGTTCTTTTGAGATATTCAATGAGTGAAATTCCCCGAAAATAATTTACATACCGACTTAACAGCCTTTAATTGATTGTTTGAGCATTTGGATTGCTGAACAAAACACGAGTGATCTAAAAACCCGAGGCGAGGAAACAAAATTCGATTGTACTTAATTAACGTCAATGATGTAATATTTCTTGCGGAAAATTACATCTGAAAAGGGTCAGTACATTAGGTGGAAACATTAAAAATTAATGAAGCAATTCCATCACTTGAAACACATGCACTGAGGCACAATCTTGGTTTGAGTTGAATCGTGAGCACAATGACGTCAGGATCATTATTCAAAATCAGTTTCAAATCAGTTTGTATAATCTTCCAAATGTCTCGCTTGCCTTGAAAGAGCTTGAGAGGATAGAAATGAAAATAAATTCTAGTTTATAACAGACTATAAAACATGGAAATTAAATGTTGTAATCCTGGAATTGTTTCAACTTATAATGCGACAGTAAATAGTGTCAACAGTGACTAGTGTAATAGTGTCAACAGTGACTCCTTGCAGTGAGGACGTTCTTTGTCTTTGCTCCGAAACAAAGTGCCCAATATGTTAATGGTCGCGCATTTCTAACCAAAAAGAGTGCATACTGAAACCATGAGGATCCGAGAGTAAATGTCATCTAACCAAAATCCAAAAATCGAACAAAAAGTGTGATATTCCCTCATAAAAAACACTCGACCCTTGCTTCTTCGTTTTTGTGAGTGTTTCCCTTCTCACAAGATGGCGGCAAGAAGCCCAAGCAAGAACAACAGTGAGTGTGCGCTGGAGCGTGACTATCCAGACATACAAAAACTGCCAAAACAGAGTAAGCAAGTAGTCTCCATCCCAATTGATCACTTCAACTCAGTAATGAAGAAATTTCAAAGCAAAATTAGTGACTTGAAAACGATGATTGAAACACTAACGAAGAAAGAATCTAATCAAAAGGCAATGATAGAAGAGCATAATAAGAAGATAGAGAGCATAGTCTCTGGCCTAGAGCGATTCGAAAAGAAAGAAGAACGTGAAGAGTTGGTAAACAAAAAACGCACTCTGGTTATCTCGGGGGAATTACCGCAATCACATTCTGGAGAAGATTGTAAAGAAACTGTGTGCAAGCTCCTGAAGAACCAAATCAAAATCAACCTAAGTAACTCTGACATCACCACAGCGAATAGGTTGGGGAAAAAACCCGCCCCTGGAAACGTAGACAGGAGAGACATAACTTTTGAGCTACGACAATACGAAAAGAAGCAAGAGGTTTTGACAGCCTGCCGTGTGACCAAATTGAAATTCTACATCAATGGATATCTCGTACCTTCGCGAGCAAATCTAATGTACACTCTGAGATTGGCCAAACGAAAATTTCCGGAACAAATAGGACTCGCAAAAAGCCTGGATGGCAATATCAACGTATCCTCTCCGAAGATACCTAGACATGCAACTCCAAAACCTCTGACCATCAACACGCCCGAATCACTTAATCAGTATTTATTGCAATATATCGGCAGTCCTCAGAAAAATTTTTCGTAATAAGTATTTTAATGGACCGACGCACTGGATTTAATATCACTTCGATCTCTGTCCACATGATTTCTTCTGGTTTTCTGATAGGATCGCCTTTGCCTCTTCGAGCCCGATTTTAATTACCATTGCAGGGCCTCTTAAATACACAAATACATTTCAACGAAGGTAGTAATTTATTTCCTTTTGCAAAAATAATGCGTACATACATAAGCTACTGCAAAACACGGCAAAAACACGTAAAATTACATGTAAAATATTTGTGCTATTCAGCTAGGTAATCAGACTAACGTTAGGATGTTTAAATACACTACAAATAAAACGTAAGGGCTAACTAAAGTAAATGTACGAGCGCACATCAGCAGAAGCACACTTGTTACTGCCTGTGTCCGACCGAGGCATTTACTGCTGCGAACGACGAAGGCCATCAGAGACTATCCGCTGTGTGTGCAAACGTAGATATGCCCTCCCTCCTACCCCATGCTCCAAATACTCCAGACTTAACGTAAAATAAGGTGATATAAGCGAAAAACTTCAAAAAATTGGCCTCTGTTTACTTACTTTTACATGAAACGAAATATTTCAAATCAATGTTTTGGCTGTAAACTGCGGCCATCATCAGGAAAACTGAGATGGAAGTGAGAATCTCGTACATACAAGAATAACGTTTTACTCATGCATCCTAAGGTAGTTTACAGTACACCCCAATCAGAAATTTATCGTCTGACCGAAGATAATATACATCGGAATTTACTGGTAGTGTTCATCTTCTTCTTCCTATAAGCCGACGATATATCGTCGGATATCGTCGGAATTAGTGTCGCGAATGTCTCATAATATCATCTGATTAAGGGTAAATTACCGGTTTTTTACCGTACATTTTGGACGAAGACCGACGATATTAACCAGTTCATTACCGGTAGTTAAACGGTAATTATAGTCGGTCTTCGTTCAAAACGTACGATAATTACCGGTAATTTAACGTTAAAAATGGCTACTCTAACCACTATATTCCGAGAGATTCAGAAGCAGTGCAACGATTTTTCCCAAAAATTGCGAATTGCTTCCAAAAACAATGAGCCACATCTCGTGAAACTCATCTGTCCAATTACCGTGAATTTGAAGACTTCACAAAAGTATCGGAATTACTAATTCAAATTCAACAAATTTGTTTAATACTGAATATATTTCATCAAGTTTCTTACAAATTGCGATAATTGAACAGATTAGTATTACAGGGTGAGGCCTTAGGTAACAAGTAACAATGCATTATTAGAAAAAATAGCTGCGATGCAGATGAATGCTACAGTGAGAGGGCTCAAATTGTCATCTTCATCGTAGAACACGAGACTATTACAATAAGTCTCACAGTACAATATAAAGTCATTTCAAATCGCCACTGATTTATAAATAGGTTAAAACATAACAGACGTTCAAAAAATATATTTATTTTAATTTCAACAGCCGACATTTGACTATTGAAATAAATTCTTACAAAAATATCGTCGGCATGCAAAGAATTCCATCTCAGGTTGTTTGTAAGACTCATCACTGCAAACATTACGTATAAAGCATTCATTTAAAATTAACTACCACCACAAAAGGACTCATCAAGCCCCCGATTACTAAGAAAACTTTACCAATTTTAAAATAAATTTGCACGCTTCCATTCTTAGACATCAAATATCTACAATGACCAGCCCTCTCAACCACTACACATCTTCGTCCTTTAATTGGGATGAGGAGACGACAGCTAGGGCCCGCACTAATGCTTTCGAGTCGCAAGTAGCAGAGGGCGGAATTATCCTCCACAGCTATACCTCTTCAGAAGTAGTTACCCTCCACCTCCCGCTTCTATGCGGCTCCGACGTTTGTACTCTCTATAGGATTCTAAATTTATAAGACATTCACATCATAAAAAAACAACTCAAGTTTTTCAAATGGAACTTTTCCATAAAACTGGTGCCATTAGGCACATAAATTTTCGTAATGCCAAAACCTCATGTTCGATTAAACGAAAATAAAATCCGCAGAAAAAACACAACATACATTGAGTTCTTTTTGGTACCAAAAATAGATGAACAGATGCCATTTCAAATTAGCACGATCAGTAAGTACTAGAATCGAATGAGCTCATTAATTCGTAGATAAAAAAGTTATTTTGACATCCGTTTTTTTGACATTCCAGCCACTGAAGTTTTCGTAATGCCGAGACCTCCTGTTCAATAAAACAAAAATGAAATCCAAAAAAAAAGCGAAATACAGTGGGGTCCTTTTTGGTACCAGAAATAGATGAACAGATCCGACATCAGTTAGTACGATCAGTAAAGACTAGTTTCATGATTAGATTAGATAATGGTTTAGTTTAAGCCTCCCTACCCGCTACAAAAAAGAGCGTATCGAAGAGAAAAAAGAGGAAGGCACCATTTAGTATGGATATTAGGGAATGCTGAATCTATGTAGAGGGGGCATAGAAACAAAAAGTTTGGAAAGAAGTTCATGAAACAAGGTAAACTTAAAGAAGAAAATAGTAGGTGCTAAAAAACAGGACAGCAGTGAACCGAAAAAGGTCGTCCTTAACATAACAAAGAACATTTTATTTCAACAAAAAGAAGGCCCACCTAACTCTCAGCTCGGGCCCTCACATCTTCCCCCTGGGAGCGCTAATTCCCATAGATACTATAATTGTATACCCCTGAGGAAACGACTAGTTCCCAATGAACTCTTTAATTCGTAGATGAAATTATTATTGTTTAATTGTATTTGTTTAACCACCGTTACCACTAACAAGTGATCTTCGTAGATGAAAATGTTATTTCGACATCCGTTTTTTAACATTCCAACCACAGAAATTTTTGTAGTGCCGATAATACCTCATGTTTTGAACCTGCGTACGTAAAATTTTTAAGTGAATCGAAAGACAGTAAAACAATAAGTTAATTCACAAAACACTTTTCATAGGAGCACAAGAAGTTTAGCAATAATACTGTACAACTAGCAGTTACTAGAATGCTGGAAAACGAGAGCACCATCGCCGAGCACTACTGAGCTAGAATAATTGAAATACGACAGCAACAACTAAAGATTCCAGAGGCTGTCCTTACACAATTCCTGGTGATATATATGCGCTTTCAGCACTTTGGTATCCCGAAAGCACTTAGGATATCTCGTATAAATAGATAACAACGACTTAACATCAGAACGAATAAGTCCACTATGCAGCAAACAAGAAGAGATGGGAAGAAATATACATTCCAATATGTCAACTAAGTTGGTGACCACCAGACAAATGAGACGAGTCACACCCTTGGCTGGGAGACGTGCGTGTCGGAGACCGAGAAGAAGATAGCATGGAACAGGAGTTTCTAGGTATCCGACTGGGCAGTTTTTGCGGACAAGCCGACGACTCAGCAACTCCATTCGAGGAACCGTGAGATGCAACGGCCACCACGGGCGTGTGGTCATCAAAACCCGAGTCAGGGTTGTTTGATGGAGGAGGTAATACTGCACTGTGATTGTTAATGGGATCACCGTTGGATTTATCACCGGTATTCTGAACTGACTCCTTAGAAGAAGCAATCTTTCCGTGCAGTAAAGAAGAAGCGTCAACATCGGCCGAACTGCGTTCCAAGAGATGCACGTCAGAAGACGACAAGTCCGTAGAGGTCTCTCGTAATATTTGGAGGTCAGGAGTGGACTGTACAATGGCGTGTGCATTAGATGAACTGCTGCCACGAGATGATAAAGCAGAACTTGCATAACGTTCTCGTTCAACTAACTTTTCTAGGTGAGAAATATCACTGCTATTATTAAAGCTACAACATGGCAATGGGAGAGAATTTCTTAAGCTAGAATTGACTGTTCGAGCGTGTGGCTCAGGGAGAATAGATGATTGTAACAGAGGAAGATGCGCTTCTTGAATAGAGGTCTTGAAAGCCTCATCATGGCTCTCAAGACTTCTACGTGTTTGAGAATAAATTGAAGAATTATCCAACATTGGGTCAGTGATCCGGTCATCACAACCTACATTAGAGTCCTTACTAGAATATGTGCTTAGCTTCTCGGGAAAATGAATTCCTTAATCTTCAGAGCAAGCAAGCGCGACTTCTTTAGGAGAAAAAGCAACCCTGTCTTTTTGACAAAAAAATTCATTTTCGTTTTTACGACACCGAGAAGACGGAGCTTTGTCAACACACGTTGACTTCGTAACATTTTTACTACACGAAGAAGAACACGAAGCCCTACTGTTTGCCCTACATGCCTGAAGCCCTACATGCCTGAGAAGGCATGACAATTTTGCTGCATGAAGACAAAGGTGCACACGGTGACAGCGACTTTGACGCTCCCGACNGAGCTGCTCGACGACCGAAGAGCGCTGGTGTTGGTCTCATCACCAGCCCACGGAGCACTTACATGGCAGCCAGCGCTAGAGTTTTCGTCTTCAGTTTCCTGAGGTGAGGCCTTGGCTATGACGTCCCTGACAGCAATGTTGGCTCGGCACAAGGGGCAGCGCTCCATCACGTAAGAACAGTCCTCACAGAAGCCCCTGTACAAAGCTAACGCTTTAAAACCAGCACATAAATCTGATTTGGCACAACCTGGCCTTTTATTGACATGGGTATTGAGAAACCCATGTGTGTAATCAACTAAAGATCTTTGCAATTTATATTTTAAAAACCAATGGTGTTTTTGCATCATCTTTATTAAAAATTCACTTTTTTTGTTTTTATTTACTTCTAGAGCAATATACCTATTGATTTTTAGCTTATTAGTTAGTTTAAGCCCACTATTCGCCACAAAGGCGATCCAAAGAGAGGAAGGAGGAAGGCACCATTTAGGATGAAGTTAAGAGAACGCAGAATCTATGCAGAAAGGGCACAGAAACAATAAGTTGAGAAAGATGATTATGAAACAATGTAAAACTTGAAGAAGAAAGTAGAAGGTGCTGAAAAAACAGGACAGCAGTGAACCGAAAAAAGATGGTCCTTAACATAAGAAAAACATTATTTCAACAAAAAAAAGGCCTTCGTAACTTTCAGCTCGGGCCCTCACACATTTTCCCCATGTTAGTGTTAATTCTCATAAATACAATAGTTGTATCCCTCCGAGGGGAAAGTTATTAGTTAATGAACGAAAAAAACTGTATGAGCTTACACGAACCTTGTATTAACTGACAGGTGGAATGCTCCTTGAAAGAGATTTTCGTCCGTTAATGAGTTAGTCCGAGCCCAGAGTAGGACATTTCCAAGGCCACACCACCGTCATGACGAGCTGGTGACGAGCGGACTGACGCCCACACATCGCTGAGGCTTAGTCATCTATAAATTAAATACAGAATGTTATTGTGTGTGATAAATCGAAAAAAAATGCTCACCCCATTCTAGGAACTGCCTAATTACAAAGAGAATGAATAATACTGATTAATGAATGACAAGTACATTTAGACATCTATATACGATCGAGATTCATGCCGCTTTTACCTCCACAGGAAAGTTTTCATGGAGTGTTACATTCTAAAAAACGGTTGATGGGCTAGTCAGTCCAGCTTTTGTGCAATAATTCCTAGCCTCTGAGAGTAGGTACTGCAAAGAGAGCCATCGGAGCGTAATATGTGTTATTCACAATGGTAATGAAAAGTTTAAGGTGTACAATCACTGACCAACTTTACATTTTCACAGTATTTTTCAATAACTTTATCCATGTTGCCTACTGAATGCAATTGGAAACTGGTATCTTTGAGGTCATTTCGGTAATGAATTTTTATGTCTATCCTTATTCAAAAACAAAATCAGAATTTCCAAATTTATTCCACACACAATATTCCTGGAATGTAATTTCTGGTAATAAATGTACAGTGTTATATGCTTCTCATTAGAAGGAAATTCATTTCAAAATTTTATATTTACATAGAAACAGCAAAACAATTCAAACAAACATTATGCAGGGTGTCTCCTGTTTCATTTTTCAAATTTTACTACTTTTTACGACCTTCAACGGCAAAAAAATGACTTCCTCATTTCTACATAATGAATGTTGTTCAAATGTCGAGGATGAAAGAAATCATCCTATAATGAGTAGTTTAAGTCAATGATACACGCTTTAGCATGGGTTAAAAAAATTTTAAAGGTGATTAATACATAAAATACTAAGTTAAAACTTATTACTAAATGAAGCATCTGTTGAGAAACGTTTTAATTTTTGGGAATTTTAAACTAATTTGTGTCCTTTTTTTGTGTTAACTGATTTGAGTTATTTGTGTTTTTTTTTGCATATCTTTAGTAGGCTTCGTTAGCACCTTAGCGCAAATAAAAAATTACGTAACTCCAACAGTACAGACGGGTCGCTTCAACATGTTTAATGCCTGAATGTTGTGGTTCAACATGTTTATATGTATGGTGCGAGCGAATGGGGTGTTTCAAGTGTTA
>JACJUY010009190.1:17202-34270 GCA_014220935.1 Platorchestia sp. MABIK | reverse complement strand
CCCTGCGCTGCTTGGAGTAGATCACATGTTAACAAGAAGGCAAATCAGACGGAGAGGGGAGAGGAGGGGGAGTGAGGGAGAGGAAGGGGTAAGGGCACACACCTGTCCCTGCGATGCTTGCGCTCCCTGCTGCGGGAGCGGCGGTGCTTTCTCTCGCGGTCCCTGGAGCGGCTGCGGTGCCGCCTGGCCGCTCGAGTCTCTTCCTCGTCCACCGTGACCTGCAAGTCGCCGCAGCCTTGGTTATACCACCTTGTGACACCCTCATTGGCGCGTTATATTGGTGTGACGTTTTATGGCACCCTCATTTTGGCCTTGTTATGCCAGTTTACAACAGCCGCATTATGGCATTAGAGCTCTGTTATGCCAGCTTATGAAGGTCTCATTGGCGCATTATGCCTTTGTCATGCCATTTTATGACAGCTTGATTATAGCATTCCTACCAAGGGAAAACTGCCACTGTAACAGAACTGGACGTGAGGCCTGGTGCTCTGAAGGGCAATGGAACAAGGCGCTAAGCAGCTACATTCAACTTAAAACTTCCCGTTTTGACAACATTATTCAGCAAGAGACAAGACAACTTCCATTCATCCAACTGAAATTTTCAATTCAAACTAAAGGTTAACTGTGTTTTACAGTTGTGTTAATTAAAGTATATGTCATCACAGACCATTTCCTGTATCTTCAATTTAAACATGACTTATTTGGCTTTCTTACCACCAGACTCAAGTGGATCACGAAAAAAAAGTTGAAATCAATAAAATTAATGTATAAGTCATATTTTATTTGATGATGAATTTGTTCAGATTCTACCCATGAGAGTGTGTTCTACAACAGCAGAAGTCCGGAGCCAGTGCGACAGGAGCAGTACCGGACACACTCCCTAAAGCAAGCACCCACACACGCACCTCAGCCGCGCGGTCCCGGGATCGTCTGCGCTTGCGGTCCTTGCTGCGGGACCGTCGCCTGCGGTCCCGGTCCCTGCTAACGCGCGGGCTCCGGGTGCGCCGACGGCTCCGCTCCCGGCTGCGGTCCCGGCTCCGCTTGTCATCCCGCCTGGATGATATGATAATGATATTGAATGCAGATTTCTCGCAAATTTCCTAGCTTTTCTTGAGCTCGTATACTTGAGTATCGTGTGCAATGACTGAACTGAAAAACAATTCAACATGTCCATTTTCATAGTCTGGTTTGATAAAAGCCAACGATACATTGAAACTTTGCTACTTTCTCAAGTCTTCTGCTTCATAGAAAAAACGAACTACTGTCAAACTGGAAATCAGACTTGAAATGAAAATACAAAAAAGGATCAAGAAGTCAACCAATGTGGATAAGTAGAGGTAGAACTAGATAACGCATTCCCTGAAAGCAAGCAAGACTGCAGCCAAAAAAGATTGAGAAATTGCGTATCACAATGTTAAAGATTTTCCTTTTGTAAGGTAGCCAGATTAATGTCAAAAGGCTATAAACTACCTAGCATCCAATCAAATTGCTGTCCCAATCAAAGAATAGACAAGAATTCAACAACTCAAACTTTCCCCATCATTCTGACACAATAGGGCACAAAAAGTCTACATAGAACAAGTTTACATAAAATAAAACACACAAGATGCTCTTCCATAAAGCAAGGTGAAGCCACTCTCCAACAAAACTGGCACAAAAAAGGTATTCTGCACAACAACGTGACACAAGAACCATAGGATGGGCACTCATTCATAGTCGTATCGACACACAGAAGGCATTCAGCACAAGTTGACACACAAGGAAGAGCACTCACTCATAGTCGTCATGGTTGGACTTCTTCCTGTCGTCTTCTCGGCCGGAGTGTTTGATGTTGACGTCAGGACCGCCTCTCCTGGTGCCTCCCAGGCCGCCTCCTGCACTCAACACACAACGCATCAGTGAACCAAACCGGATAGAGAGTATCGAACGGAAATCCATGCAAAGATTGATATATGGTAGGTCTGTAAATTCTGAAGCAAAATAATGCCAAATCTGGCATGTGTATCAAATCTGCCACGTTTCAACGCAAAATATAGAAAACCCATGGATCTGCAACACCCTGTAAAACTTTCTAATATCTGCCCTGTCCTAGGGTACACAAGTGATGTCGCATACCTTTCAAGACACAAGTGTCACATACCCTTCAAAAAGAAAGGCAAAACCTCCACCTTTGGATACCCATTTCACACAATGCATCCTAAGCCAACTAGACTACTGACTATACCCAATCGCAAGACTGATCCAACCTCAATCCAGCAACATGAAAAGTGATCACAATTAGATTTCCAGCACAGCATCCACACCAGAAATCATGCACCTGTCAGTACTGGATACTCAGATGAGAACCGGACATGAGGACAAACATAACACGCACACTCACCCAGCCTGCGTGAGAGCCACCCCTTTACGGTCCTGGCTCGCTCTACATCAACGAGCACGCGTCTGTTATCGATCTTGCGGCCGTCGGCGTTCTTGTAGGCAGCTGCAAGGGGTACATGGACACTCATGAGCGACTGTGGGCAGTACTACTGCACTCAGCAAGCCAGCCTACAGTGGTCACTGAGGCCAACTGGAGTTGACGCTCAACCCCTGACAATGGTATCTGAAATTCCCACAATGACTCAACTGGTAACTGGACTCGTGCTGCTACCGTAACATCAAATGCAATGAGCCTCAATGACCACCGTTGCATAACTCAAATAAACAACACTTGGTCCTCTCGGAACATCTGTTGTTGGTACGCAAACTTTTACACCAGGTGGATGAGCTGCAGTTTCTCAGTACTTTTCTCCGACTCAGAGGGCGTATCCTTTACCTGTATTTTTACCTTCAATACCAGTCATTTGTCAAATGAAGCAAGAAAAAGACCTCCATACGCCACAAATGAAGGTAACTTGTGGCCATAAGCAGGCCAATATTAAATCTATGGGGTTCTTTTCCTTGCTTATCAATATCCTGTGAACAAATTGAGCAACAAATGAGATATACTTCATCAAAAGAGAAAAGCTACAGTGACCACTCCACAGCATACCGTACTGTAGATGGAATATCAAAATTAGTGTTAGCTTAGCAAACGAAACCTGTAGAAGAAATTACAAATCCTGTAAAAAAATTCCTATGGTATGCACAATGGCAAAAGAACGTTCAAGGCTAATGCCTAATGTCACCATAAACATTAATAGGCATTATGCAAACAACGGCAACTTTGATCACTTGCACTAAGTTTAGGTCAAACTTTGATGTCATTTGAACTCTGACAAGAATAAATCTCTACGACTGAACTAATCAACTTGAGCGACACACTCTAAAAAGAATGTTCGCAGGTCAAAGAGAGTGATCTGAAGTAAACAAGTCTATGCAAAACATGACAATTGAAGCTGAGATAAAGTAAGTAAGCTATCACAGCCAGGACTTACTCGCCCTACCTGCCGTGTTCGCGTGAGTTTTGCAAGAGTTGATGAGATGCACAGAGGAAGCAGGCTTCTTATCCAAGCAGGGCAGTCGTGTGTACTTACCACACGTACACATTCTCAGGTATCTTTACCCGTGAGAAACTTTGCGTACCTCATTCCCATCCTCATCCCCTACAGTTCATTCTTTAACTAAGTATGTTAAACTGGTTCCTCATTTATGCCTCCCTTTATTTACCGTTTAAAAATCTTGTGTGCAAAATGAAGTCCCTTTGAAAATATATCTTTCTTCTGGTAAGCTTTCAATCCTTCACAATACCTCCTACAATATCTTGCTTAACCTAGTGTTCATGATTTCCATTTTAGCACAGACAAGCTCTTAAAATATAAATAAATACATTTCCCCTTTAGCTGATTAATTTCGATCTCCTATAACTTAATGGTCACACTTCATAAAGAAATTTGTGGAGTAGCAGCAGCTGCTTTTCCTTAAAACTGAAGGTTCAAACACTAATACTTCCACCTCTAAATGTTTTCTTGATACTCAAGATAGCAACTAACCTCTCAAATCTACTTCACCAATGATTACTGCCCAAGAAAAAGTCAAAAAATCTCAGCAAGAGAGCAAATTTCCCCAGTCAGAAATTGAATGAATGTTTTTTAGTTTAGCAAGTTTTCGTACCCTATGTAAAAATGTACGCAATAACTCCACTCTAACGTACCTCCCCTACAGGTCTCATTTCAACGATTCTTCAAAAATGAACTACACCTCATGTGATCATGTAGGACAATGAGCAGTCCTCATTTCCACTCGCGTGACACAAATGAGCCTAACAAAAAACAATGAACCAAGATAAGATGACCATGACTGTGAGGTTGTTTTGCAATGTTCCACCAAACGTGGCAAGGAATTGATAAATGAATGAAAGCTAATGAATGAGAGTGAGTGTCCAGAAGTTGAAGGAAGGTACAGTAGTGTATCCCTACTAAAATGCAGGTGCACTGAATGCAATGTCTCTAAGACAGAGAGATGTGGTGAGGATAATGTGGGCGAATATCTGTGTATTGTAGAGTTATTTAGAGGTGTTAAGAGATGCCTTCTGCACCCTCCAGCAGCACCTCCAATTCTAGGCTCGTCACCATGCCTCTCACTTAAATTGCTTCTGCCTCGTGTGTGACCACTTATTCATATCTGAATACTTGAATATTCGGAGTAATTCACTTCAGATGCCAGTCAAGTCATACTATGCAGAAATAAACGAGTAGTACAAGTTCATAAGAATGGACAATCAAGAAATTATTTTCCACAAACTACAACGGACCATCGAGCCAAAAAAATGTCCGTATACTGAAACTAGCATACCAAATAAATGAATGTATCTTGAACATGAAGAATCTCAATCAAAATCAAAAGACAATGTGTGAAAAGAGAAAACAAAACTTACCTCGGTATGCAGAATGTAAGAAAATGTTTCAAGTTTAGTTTAATCATATGGATGAATAAATATTCACGGTCCACACTTCCTCATGAAGAGACTTTTCTCCACGACAACCAGAAAAGAGACACGGAACCTGAAGTTCAAATTAAAGCTTCAAGTGTTGCAAGGTGCACAAGTTCACCGGGACAACTATGAGCTGGTGTTAGGAAAACATCTCAAGTACAGAAAGTAGACCTCTTTGTACTAGTGCTAATGTACGAACAACAGCCCAAACACAGAAGGCAAACCTCACTGTGCGCTAGTGTATCAAAAAAAAGCGGGACCACAGAATGCAGACATGTTTGTACTAGAGCTATTGTAAAAACAGCCCGACCACAGAAGGAAGACTTCACTGTGCGCTGCTGTACAAACAACAGCCCCACCACAGAAGGAAGACTTCACTGTGCACTGCTGTATAAACAGTCCGAGTACAGAAGGAAGCCTTCACTGTGCACTGCTGTACGAACAGTCCTAGTACAGAAGGAAGACTTCACTGTGCACTGCTGTACAAACAACAGCCCGACCACAGAAGGAAGACTTCACTGTGCACTGCTGTACAAACAGTCCGAGTACAGAAGGAAGCCTTCACAGTACAAGCAAATCCTCTGAACGTGGGAAGGATGGTGACGAGATAGAAAACCTCTGTACGTTAGAAGGATGGTGACGAGCCAAAGAGAAATGAGAGCGTGTTGGTGTGAGGGCACGAGAAGGACATCAAGAGTAGCAGCACCAGCATGAGATCACCTTGCTTACCACGGATATACAAACCTAGCGGTGGTCATCAAAACACACTACAAGCCAGCGCACCACACCGACTGTGTAGGACGAACGAAATAAATACGGTTAGTCATCAAGAATATAACCGTAACTTGCAACTTAACTTTAATAACAATCGTATATAAAAGCTCGGTTTTGCTGTGCGTTTTTACAGCTTTTCCATTCCACTTTAAATAGCAACTAGAAATTATAATTCCATGTTGAGGATGTACAATGTTGTCCTGAGCATACGATCAAATATGATCATCAACAATATAGTTTTGCCTTATATTCAAGAAGTTACATGAACGTTCAATGCAACGGGATGAAAATTATTTCCCTCTGTATTTACACAAGATCAGCATAAAAACGCAATTTTGCCGAGAATGAAAAAGCCACAAAAAATCATACATTACTGTCAAAGTTGAGCATCAACTGCAGATACACTGGAGCCCAGGCTGCACACAAAATATTACACCATCACACCTAAAATAAGCACAGTGATCAATCCATTCCTATTTTTGGACAAACTACACTCAAGAGAAACGAACAGATCTAACGCTCAACAAGATATTGAATTTGTATTGATAGAATACCAAGGGAAAAGGTGCAGAGAAATATTACAGACAACTTCTTTCACTTAAACGAGAATCAACAAAACCAATTCAAGGAATAGACATAACAATTTTTGCCAGATTGAGTATTATGGGAAACTTAAAGCAACACCAACAACTCTAAAGTTTCATCTGAGGCAATATGCCACTTGAAACTAACACTGAGCCATCCAATGCACACCTTATGAAGTGAACGCAGTAAGAGCAACACCTCTATTAGGAGTACATAAACCGCAGTATTGTACGACCAGAACTTCGACATCGGCCATGAGCTCACTTCTCGTCACGATCATCTAAAACACAAAGCTCAGAAACTTAACTTTAACTCTTGAGTAAAAAGAAATCCGTGTATGACAGAGCAACACTGTGTGTAGTTTACATATCAAGTAATGACTCCTGTAGATTATCGTAATTAATACAAAGAAAGAAGGCCATTTTTCTTCTGAACTCAGTGATATTTTTATAGCATTGAACTTTCGAAAATACTAAAAAAATTCATGGTCTGAAACTGGAACTGGTTTCAAGACCATGCATTATCAAGAAGATGCTACTCATGTACTGAAGTCTTGTTTCCATCGACTAAATTCAGATGAGCAGCGTTTTAATAGTCTGAGAGTAAATAAAGTTATTTCAAAGGTCACACAACCAAGCTGACGTGACAAACAAACACTTCATTAACCAGGACACAAGTGATGAACCTCGTAACTATTCAAATGGTCCAAGATGAACTCAGATTTTGTCCTTTGTCCTATGCCATTCGTTTCAGCAAATTCGCCAACAGAAAAGATATCCAAACATTTAGGATGCACATCATTAAATAGAAATCGAGCAGATGCTGAAATAAGAACAGATTTTGCCATCATAGATTCTAAAAAAAAGTGAGAAGCATTTCAAAACTATGAGAGGTCACTGCAAAGGTCCCAAACATTAACATAAATAATGGGAAGTGTCTCAATAGACACTCGTACCAATGCCGAAGGTAGATGTGCCAGTTTCCACTATGAAAGGTAAAAAAAAGAGGAAGACATGGAAGATAAAGCCTGACTGATCAACAAACCTACACCCTCAGTAAACTGCTCATTAAAAAATAAAAACAGCTAATTCAGGAACTGCACCAGCACATGAAAGACAGTCGACAAATGCGAATTCTAAATAAAAGTCAAGTGAAAACTGCGGCCCCACAAGGCCGATCCCAGTGCAAGACAACCAGAACAAGTGCAACCCAACCAAACACAGCTCCGGAACTGGCGGTGCAGCAGCACTACTTTTATAGTGAGTAAATCCCTAGGGGAACAATATTTTATGAAGGAATAGAAAGGCAGCGTGAATAGAAATCATTTACCTAATCAAATGATAATACTAACAAACAAAAGATAAAGAACAGGAAGGGGACATATTTGAAAAGTCGGTCAAATGAAGATAAAGCCACAGTCCGGCTATATTATAACTCAATCTAGTCATACTTCATGATGAAGTTAAATAGAGAAACTTGTTTTGAAGAAGTTTTATCACTCAGCATCAACACTTTAACGAAGCTGCAATAGGGAGGTAATTAGATATATAAAACACCAGCTCTATCAGACACCGGACATCTCAAATTTCAAATAAAATCAGTCATTCTACAAAAAAATGGCAGCGCATTTCAAAGAAAACCATTGAAAAAATTCTCAAACTGCACAATCAGATACCATCAGGTTGTACACAAGCCTCTGAGACTCCACTCTTTTTCTCATACTAAACCTAGGCAGCAGCTCTAATAATGTGCCTACGTTAGGTACAGAAGTTAACCAATCAGACATTGAACCCACCCTTAAAATGGCTTTAATTCATTAATACACCAAAATCAGCAAGTCAGAACCCATCTTCTGTACGACACGTGTCAAACCATGAGCTGCACAGCAATCCCCAACTAGTGACACAGAATAAAAGGTTAGATTTTTGCACTTTTACAACTTGTACTGACCAGACTGCACGTCTTCCCACAATGCCAATACCACGTTGATATGCAAGCTTTTGCAACTAACAAGAGTATTGAAGTCTGGTTGGTAATACATCAATAATGTTGCTGGTTTTTTTCCCTCTCCACAGCAGTAAAACAATCCATAGCAATAGGTAATCCCTATTTCAACAAGCGCAATTCATTTTCAATTCAAGAAATCGTTAGCTCATATTTTGCCCTGTTGGCAAAGCCTTGACTCTTGACTCAAAGCCAATCAACAAAAGAAATAAGACCTGCCCTTGAAAAGTATTCTACGAGCTACAGCAGGAATTACTATGGAATTTTAAGCTACACTGAAATGCATGATCTTCAATCCCCCAACTAAATCCTGAGCTAGCAAAAAAGTCATTTCACAAGCACAAATTACTTAAAATTTTATAGCTCCTCTCACAGCTGATCTCTCAAGGCAAGTGTACACTGAGTAGTCACAAAAAAATACTGCAGGAAATAAGTAATGACTGCAGTGTGAGGGCACATGAACTATAATACTCACAGTGCATGTCCCTCTCGTGCTCGTACTCGATGAAAGCATAGCCTCGGGGCTTGTTGTTTGTTGTGTTGACCACCATGCGTATCTGAAATTAACACACACTTTGTTAGCCATCTCGCGCTGACAGAGTGGGATAAAACCCTACTCAGAAGCAGATAAGGCACCTATGCAATCAAAACGACCATTGTGCTTACTTCAAGCCTAGACTAATAAATCTTAATGCTAAATTAAATTGTATTCAAGACTTAGAGAGCATAGAAAACAAAAAGTGACGTGCAAATAGGAAAATATAATCAAGAAGAGAAAACTACAATAACCCCTACAATATTGTTTTGCTCTCAACTACAATATTTCTTTCCATTCTTTACATCTTCATGCATTCCTAACTTGCACTAAAACTTAGCTTAATATCCAAATAAATTTCAGTCACGACAAATTTCAGCAAAGAAATTCAGCACAGCAATTAATTTTCATAGTTATGAGACATTTCTTAAAGAGCTACATACACTTGAAAGTTAAAAACTTTCACAGACACAGAAAAGTAAAAATAAAATCCTAATAGATTCCTAGAAGGTCATCAATTCGACAAAGAGAAAAAATCAAAACAACCACAACAAAGCACACAAACTCGTTCACAAATACCACACCAGCTCACTGAGCTCTCTTCCACATCACTAACTTTTTTGATGGGGCCATAAATTTCAAACTCGCGCCTGAGTTTGGATTCAGAAGTATCATAGTTAATCCTGGCTACAAAGAGGGTCTTGTATGGGTCAGTGGTGGCGGAGGTATTGTTGTGGGGGTCCCACATGGCAATCTCTTGCTCCAGCTTGTATTGGATCTGCTCCGCCTTCTCGCGACGCTTGCGCTCCAAGCGCTCATCTCGGGTCTCCACATGTTTGGGTGGAGGAGTGTTGGCTGGATCCTGCAAAGCAAGTTACATCAGAAAACCAGGCCTATACAGTTTATTTTACAAAAAGTAAAACGCTAAAAAATAAGGCAAGAAAACTTGGCCTATAAAGCTCAGGGTACAGAAAAGTAATGTACATTAGAAAAAAGTACAAATTTTCTTTTGATGATGTAGCACTTGGAAGATTTACATTCATATTTGCCACCAACTAGTCAAACACATCAAATCCCAAGAGCTACTCAAAATTCATTAGGGTGTACAAGCTTGTGCTGAATGATAGACACATTAAAGTGAAGTTCTACTTACTAGCATTGTTGCACTTTTAAAATAATGATAAAACACAAACAAAAGCCTACGTTACACAAACGATTTACAAATTCCACATATTTTCTTTCCAATTTTATCTCTAATACACACTTCATTTCTCTCCAAACAAATGCCCTCAACCTAAGCCCTTATCATTCTATCGATGCAAACATTTGCACTCAGATCCACTCCAAAGCACACCTATGCAATGCCACAACATATGCATGAAGCCTTGAACAATATATTGAGATATTCTATCTCATGCTAGAAGTCTTAATGCTCCATAAACAATAAAAAAACATTTGCTCCTCACCTCAAATCTGCTGATGAGCTGTGCAACTCCTGAGTATCCATCAGTCTTCTTCTCCCAAGTGAGCTTGTCCACAGGGGGGAGGTAAGGAATGGGGTCTCGTGCAGCAAAAAGAGACAGCAAGTTGGGTGGGAGGTACTGGGTCATGGTTGCGACAGCAACTCAACACTGTAAAACAAAAGCCAAGCATAAATTGTCTACATCAATACCAGCATTTATACACAAACCAAAGAATCTAAATTTTTATAGCCTTTTTTTCTCTCTTTCCAACTCTGAAATCTTTCTGAGACAAGGTAAACCTCAATTCTTTCTCTAATAATAGGATGTCTTTCCATTGCCCTTCAATTTAGTCTTAGAGGTCTTTCACTTATTAGCTTTTCTAACCAACAAGAAATTTGAGGCAGCACAACTCCTTACACTTGTTTACTTCAGTTCCTGGTGCAAGCAGAAACTTTGATAGAACCTTTATTTTACATGTTAGTGAACTGCTGAACACTCCTGGCAGTTTGCTTTTACCAATTGCCTCAGAGAACACAGTAATCAAATAATACTGTGCATCCCATCAATTCATTGTATTCTAAATATATTAACATAATATTTTAGTTGCATTGAAATACAATTCAATGACTGAATTAAGGAAAGCGGACCTCTTTAGGACGATTTTCTTCAATATTGAACTTAGAACAATGAAATTTATCGTACTGATAGGAAATGCAATTTGGAATCATTTGTCTTCTATAAAAAACTGCAATTTTCTGTAAAGAAAACGAGATATTCATAAAAAATGAGATTTTGGAGGGGAGAGTTCAAAATGCATCTCCTCCTACAGATTTCAAGCTACAGTGATGATTTTTGTTTAATTGGATGCAGAAAGACGTGGGCATTCCAAAAACTCAAATGGAATTCTCCAAACTCATAGTTTGAAATAAAATAATAAACAAAAAATTCCAAGGCATGTCTTCTTTCGTAAAATTTTGTAGTTTATGACGTCACAACTTTTTATCAAAAATTAATTTCAAATTTCTTCTGACGTTTTTGAAATGCCCACATCTTTTTGCATCCAATGATACTAAAATCATTACTATAGCTCAAAAAATGTTGGAGGAGATGCATTTTGAAGCCCCACATTCCGAGCCTCTCAAAAAAGGTAAACAAAGAAACAAACAATCTCAATTTTTCTTTGTTGTTATTGGTTGAATCAGCTAGGACCCTTGAAATCATTATACTGTAATAAAGAGACATAGAAGATAACATAGCAACGTCATGCCGTGAAGAAAGTGCCAAGGGGGAGGTGTAACATGATGAAATATCACTCCCCCCCAAACTTCAAACCCCCGTAGCGAGCGAACGAGTGAACATACAAAACTGATTTTTTTCACAGGATGTACCTGATATCTTACCCTTCCTATAACAGCTAAAATCAATATCTCTAGAAAATTATACTTTTGGGGGGTATGCTTCCCTTAAATTAGTCAAACATTGAATTTGGTCAGTGAATTTGAGAAGATGGTTTTTACCAGGCAAACTCAGAGTTGATTTGAAATATAGATTGCATGCCTGTATGAGAATATCCACTGTAAGTGAATAAAAATTTACAAACTCTTGCATGCATAAACAATTAATTAAGAAAGATGGATAGAAAATGAGATAAAAGTTGAAGAAAATAGTCTAAGGTGCTGAAAAATAAGGCAGCAATAAATAAAATAAATTTTTATCAACAAAGCAAAAAGAAAAAATATTTCACTTCAACAGAAATTTTGGTATTTGTAAACGAGAACTATAATTGATTTTCCAATTTTTGCTGCCTAAATAGAGTTAATTACATCTAAATAAACAACTTTTCTTCTATGAACTTTTGGTGGAAATGAGTAGTTAACAAATTGAAGCGGTTGGTTTAGTTTCATGTTCCATAGCAGTTTCAGTCATTTAAACAGTGCGCTTGAGCTGTTGGAGTACTTTGTAATTTATTATTAGCCGACCCTGTGGAGCCTGAACCCACTTCTAGGATCTTTCAGTTATCACAATAAAGGTTATCACCCAAAAATAACAAGTTATAGCGGTATGTTAATTTCTGTCTTTGATGGCTGGAATGCCTTCGATCATTTGAGCGCATTGGAAGCGAGATTCCATCGTAGTCTTCCCCTCCGAACAATTTCTTACCACTTCAAACACTGAAATTGCGGTGCGTAATTTACTGCTGTAACTCATTAAATACTCATTTTCCCCAAAAAGTGCACAGGAGAAAAGTTGTTTATTTACACATAATTAACTATGTTTAGACACCAAAAGTAGAAAATCGATTGTCCTCTCCTTCACATTTACTAAAATGCTAAACTCTTGGCTCAAGACCTCATACATCTTTTTTGAAACTTGCTCATTCAAAATTTTAAACAAATAATAAAGTATACAGGATCTGTCATTCAGTTTCTGAAATATTAGCAGCGCATAAAATGTTGCTAATATCCAAAGGAATAGAAAAATCATATCTGTAACACTAATAAAATTACAAAAGTACACATCAAACTCATATAAATTATCTTGCAAGTCACAAGCATCAATACAATGGGATATATTCTGCAGTTAAGCATGTTCCAATAAACAAAAAAATTTTAGGCTTAGGTAATATTAGTTTCATCAATTAACACTTTATAATATGCATTTCATTTTCAATCTATATAGGATTAACCATGAATTAAACTTGAATATTCAAATATTACAATATCTGGCTCTGTTTTAAAATTGTTGTAAATTCCAAAAGGGAAACTTTGCAATGTTGAGACTAACTCAACCTCAACAGTCTTTCTTTAATTTGTAATATTTTTTCATTTATAGCATGAAATATCATTCAACATTATTTCAACTGTACAGAAGTTCAAGCAATAACCTATATTATGTCATATATACTACAAAACAGATGAATTTAAATTCACTTCTTTTAAGTGGATTAAAAGAAATGTACAAGTGTAGTAACAATTTTCAATACAAAAAAGCTGTAATGGGTAGTCTGGCCCTCTGACTGGTTAGATATCAATTGCTAAGTTAAATGTTCTTCATACATTACAACTCAGACTCTGGTAAAAGATAAAATAACATACTAAATGAGAATCTAGTTGGACAATTTTATACATTTTAAAGTACCTTAATGGCTATTGCACTGGAGAACTATTCCTTTAGTGGCTTGAAATTCTGCACACATGCCGGGTTCGTCTCAAGAGTTACACAATCGATCATTTAAAATCAAGTTATTCGTAAAAGAAACATACCATACACTGTACACTTCTATTTATGAAAATAGAACGTAAACAAATTTCAGTGATCCATTCCTGGTGCAGTAACCTAATATCAGTTCGAGTTCTGGGCGGCCATCTTGCATCTTTAAAATGCTATCAAAATTTGCGGCAAGATATTTATCAATTAATACATTTAAAACTTGAATACACTGCAGACACTTACCGTAAATTAAATGATTCTTTCCCAGTCAAAGCTCAAAGCTATTCCACGTTTCATAAATAATATTTTCAAATTACAAAATAGCACACATTTTCAGCACGCTACTATAAAGGGCATGATCCTTTAATGTAAAAATCCGACACATCCACCGTAACGAAGAAAATATTTTAATAAAAATGCGCATGAGAATATTTTCAACAAATTCACATTAAAAAAAGAAAAGCTTTACATATTTCGAAATTAAAAGAGACATTTATACCCTTATACTTGAATTAAAATGAACTAATTGTACATCACTTGCCAGTGGCAATTTGGAAATGAGGAAATTTATTCTTAAAAATTATTTTCCCTTTAACTCTGGAAACAAATGAGGCAATTTGTAAAAAGGTAAATGAATTCTGATAACTTAGGTTTTAAGAGAGAATTTTTGTAATAAACTGTGTGTTTTTTCTATATCATCGAACTGGAGTGCCGTTTTGAAACCAGTTTTGGAACTGCACACAAAGCCATTCACTTCTCTGTAAGATTATTCAATATTCTTTAAATAATCCCACGGGCAGATTTAGGATTAGTCTCAAATTGAAGCTCATGAGATTTTCTGCAGATTTTTTTAGCACAGCGGCAAGCTATCTTCACTATCCTAATAATTGAGTTGATTTTTACAACAGAGACTTGCTTATAATCATTTAAATTCCTTTATCTTTCACGTAAAAACTTCATATTACTCTCAAATTGAGCAAACAATAATTGTTCATGTATTATTTTGAATGTAAAAATAAATGTTTTACACATGCGCGCGAGTTAAGGAGGCTTTTCTTACACCATTGAATTAACTTTTTCCTCGTCGTACCAGCTTATGCCCATTCTAATTTTTCTCATTATCAAGCTTACACTTTGAATTACTTACAAATGATAATGTGCAAATTAGCTAATTGTATTAGATGTTTTAATACCTCCTTAGCTTAGTAGTTAAAAACGCCTGCTTTTTGTTGTAAAAGTTTGAATCCCTCTGAACACGGTGTTTTTGCGATTGGGAAATGGAAGAAAATTATCAGCAATTTCTGTCCTTCCCATGTGTACGAAACAGACAACACCGGCTCAATCGAAGTCTAACCGTCATTGCGTGCTCGCAGTGGCACAGTGGTTAAGGGATCGGCCTTGCATGTTGGAGGCCCTGGTTCGTATCCCGGCGCTGGCGCGGCGATTTGCCCCGTTGGGTATAAGGGAAAGCTCAAGCACAATACCCCACTCAACTCAGGTGACGGAAATGGGTACCGGCTTTACGGGGGAACCGTCATGGTATCCTATATATAGTGTTAGTTATAAGACATTTGAAAAACCAATGCTCAAGATCATATGTTTCAGGCTTGATTGGAAATAAAGCATCCTAAGATGCCGATGTTTGTTTCTTGCGCCCTTGCTCAAGCCGCGTCTCATCAATGAAGTCGTCAAAAACTATTCGTGAGGCAGGCCTTGAAATTTAGAACTTCGAAGTTTGATTTTATAAGGTTGAATTGAAACAAATTATTTCAATGCAGGAGAAAGAACTACACAAAGTGGCAGTATATTCGGGGGTAAACAAAAACAAACCAATTTTAGAATTACACTACATATATTTCAGCTCAGCAACGTAATGGCTGCAATTGAAACGCATTGCATGAATCATATTGGCTTAAAAATTAAAGGAAAACAAAAAAGATAATACATATCTTGAAAACTTCGTTTTATTTATAAATAACATAGGACGCATGGCCATACATTACCTGCACTTCTCATACAAGAAGTACGCTAATTGTTTCAGACTGACCGTCGGCAATGACGTCTGAAATGCAACATTCACATCCCACACACAAATTATAACTTCATAAAAGGTAGCTAATCGTAAGAATAAATGACGAGTCCGTTGTTGTCCGAGGCAAAATTAAAACTAGTCGCCTTGACAACTGGAATTCTAGACAGCTGAAAGTTGACATTTGTAACTCTAGACAGCTGAAAGTCTTGACAATCGGAACTCTAGACAGCTGAAAGTCTTGACAATCGGAACTCTAGACAGCTGAAAGTCTTGACAATCGGAACTCTAGACAGCTGAAAGTCTTGACAATCGGAACTCTAGACAACTCTAAGTTTTTACAATCGTAAAAAATAAGAGTTGCCAAAAGAAAATCCAGCATCAAGAGGTAAATGAGAAGATTAATCGAAAATCTGAACAGTGTCCAACAGTTACAAAGCAGAAAGCCTCACCGGACCTACCCAAAATCAGACCCGAGTCGTCTAAAGAGGTTATTGCAGTTATACTTTCGATATAGCAAAATTACCAAACAACAATACGCATAAATTTGTTTCTGAAAGATAATATGTTTCTGCTTAACTGGCAAAAAATAAAGCTTACAGTAAACATGTTTGCTGTGATCGTAGTGATGACAATTTTAAGAGTGACGTGTCACATGAGTGAGTTATATACATTACAAGGGAGTTCACCCTGTATCAGCGAAGTTAGTCATGTATATACAATGATCTACGTCTCCTAATTCTCTTCATAAGATCACGAAAAATAAATTCACACTAGATGATAGAATATTCGACTTATGAAAATGTCGCGTGAAAAACAGTGATAATTGAAACCTTCATTCTTTCTTTCCCCGTTTTAGTTTCACGAGATCTTCACGCACGTGATAAAAACAAGGTAAAATTTCTCCTGATGCTTTCTGTGCCACAACAGCAGCCAGGACTTATGATCGATTATAAGAAAGTTTTAGCCACCGTTTAACATAAAAAAATGAGAGAGGAAGGGCGAAGGCACCATTTAGTATGGACTTGAGGGAATGCAGAATTTACGCATCTACGCACAAGGTGCATAAAAACAGTAAGCTAAGAAAGAAGTTCATTAAAAACAAGATAAAAGTTGAAGATGAAAGTAGTAGGTGCAGAAAAATAGAACAGCAGTGAACCGAAAAAAGATGGTCCGCAAAAAAAAAAAAAAAATTGATTCTATTCTAACAAAAAGAAGGCCTAACTAACCTTTAGTTCAGGACCTCACATAATCCCCCTGGGGGCACTAATTCCCATAGATACAATAGTTGTATCCCCTGAGGGGAACAGCAGCCAGGAATTATGAATTCAAAAGATGACGAGCAAAAAATTTCCGAATGCTTGATGGGAAGTTACAACTACTCTTTTAAAATATCGGAACGTTTACCAACATTTTTAGGTGAAAAAATTAGAATATGTTTTTTACCAGTTTAGGCACTGGAGAAGCATTGACAACTGACATTATTTAACATCTCTATTAAATTATTTATCAATAACTTCCAAAAAGCGTTCGAGTTTTTGGATGACTGTGTTTGA
>JACJUY010009190.1:0-14773 GCA_014220935.1 Platorchestia sp. MABIK | reverse complement strand
TGTTGGTCGGTCAACATGTACACCAATGATGTTGGTCGGTCAACATGTACACCAGTGATGTTGGTCGGTCAACATGTACACCAATGATGTTGGTCGGTCAACATGTACACCAATGATGTTGGTCGGTCAACATATACATCAATGATGTTGGTCGGTCAACATGTATACCAATGATGACAAGCGGTCATCATTTGTATGATGACCAGTGATGTTGGTTGATGACCAGTGATGAAGATACCAGTGATGTTGGCTGGTCAACATGTATACCAATGATGACAAGAGTTTTAAATAAGTTGTAAGTTTAAGAGCTGTAGGATGCCACACACAACGTAGAACGCATGTCATCAGGCACTACGTGAGTATTAACTTGGATGAAATATTCATATACAATTTGTCCCACAAAAACCCAAACCGAGTATTTATTTTCCCGTATCAGTAATACCATCATAATTAGTAATACCTTTTCTATAGGGCAATTTTGAAAGATAATTTTGCTAGAAATTAAATGCTCATGGTATTATTATGATGGTATTACTGATACGGGAAAATAAAAATCCTCCGTTGAGTTTTTGTGGGACATCCTGTACTGGAGAAAACACCGAGTAAGTCTCCCATGTCATGACAGCAAAGTAACAAATTAAACTCATTTAGTAAAGTGACTATTTATGCTGAAATGAAAAATCCTCCCCAGTGCAGTATCAAGCGTAAAATTTTCCCCGGAGCATCAGGGATTTTAGACACCAAAGTATAGTCTCTGCACAGGGCGGCTGAACCCAAAGATGCCCTATAGAAAAAAGTTGAACTGAGGGAGAAGTCAGGAGAAAAAGTTGAACTGAGGGAGAAGTCAGGAGAAAAAGTTGAACTGAGGGAGAAGTTTGGAAAAAAAGTTGAACTGAGAGAGAAGTTTGGAAAAAAAATAGGACTGGGAAAGAGAAGTCCTGAGGTAGACACCATACCTGTACAGAGGAGCGGTGGTGGTGACGGCCTCATCGATGTCGAGCTCCTGCTGTGTTGCCTCGCTCTGCTCCACCAGCACCCGCAGCTCTGCCTCACGCTCCCGCAGCACCCGAACGCTTTTGTTCACCTCGTTCTGAAAAGCACCACTTAGTTACGCTCCAATGAATTAGGCAGTAATCAATTACGCACCACTCAATAACCCAAGAGAGCCAGTGAAGAATTGCTCAGTTACATAAAAGTATGTTGGGCTACAGAAAAATATCATCTATGCTACAAATGCTAGTCTTAACCATCGGTGGCACGGTACCCGTTCATGTCGTATCAGTCTACTGCAAGTCTATGACAAATCTATCTATGTTTCCTCTAGAGTCATTCATGTTGCGAGCACCGTAAAGAAAACAAGGTAGAGTCATTTCTGTGAAGGAAAATGCACCTCTCCGTTTTTGGCTAGCAAACAGAACGACATTATTTCAAACAAACTTTATGACGTCATCATTGCAACATGTCATTAGATCAATAGTGGTGCCAGATTTGGGGCTAGCAGTGTTGCCAGATACAATATGAGAGCTGCTATTGGTCCGTTGCCATGACGTCAGCATCGCAACACGGTCTAGATAAAAAAGACTGATTTGACCCTACGTTGTTTGCTCTACGGTGACCTACATCGAGACCTAGACTTGCCTGCTCTGCCTGGAGCTTGGCGATCATAGTGTTGAGCTTGTCCCTGCCACGCTCGAGGTCTGCCTTCTGCTGCTTGAGCACCGCCACCTCGGCCTGCGCGTCGCCGTGCTTCTCGCGCAGCTTGTCGCGCACGCGGTCCCCCACGGCCGACACCAGCGACACGCGGATGTGCTCCTCTGCAACACACCACCACATCTTAGCACATGGAAGCAGTTTATATAAAAAAATACCCACACAACAAACAGGTGTGCACCATAACACCACATTCATAGCACATGGAATAAATTTTTAGTAAATTGGGACCAACGCAACATATGTGTGTGTTCCTCTGTAACACAATGCTGAATCCGTAGCACATGGGAGCAATGTTTAGTTTGCAACATAGGCATGTTCTCCTCTTCAACACATCATCAAATTCATCACACATGGAAGCAGTTTTGATAAAAAAAATACCCGCACAACAAACAGATGTGTACCAACACCAAATCCACGTGGAAGCAATGTTTGATTAAAAAATATATGCGCACACAACTCATGGATGTGTGCCTCAGCAACACAGCACAGTTCTGCAGCACATTCACTGCACATAGACTCTAGTCACACTCAAAAAGATGAAAAATTTCCCTCGTATGATGAAAAAGAGAACCAATGCATAAATGAGCATCTGTATTGTGCACATCTTTCAGAATTCAAAACTCCATTTTCAGAGTTGAAATCAAAAAGAGTTTGAATCAACTTCATTCCAGCACTGATGATAAAATTTTAAAAGGTATGTTATTAAATTCTTGAATTTTCATTTTTCTTCTAGCACTGAAGATGAATTATTTTTATTCAGATCCGTTTGTGTAAATAAATGTTCTCTATAATGTTGGTTCTTATTTAAATTTTTATAAAAACCTTTTTTTGTACTTTGGTTATTTTTCATCATAAGAGTGAGATTTGGTAGAAAAGGACATAAGGGCAGCAGCACTCTACCTACACTGAACACGGGGGGACCCCACAGAAGACACTAGGACACTCACGGCACTTCGAAATGATCCCCAAAGCAGGGAAGATAAAAGTATTTTTGTCGCTCCAAAACGTGAGGTACGTCAAAATTACCACAAGGCCCTTGATTAATTTCAGGCAGAAATAATAAAGTTAAATTCAGGACAAAAAACTACCCAGCGCTTCTAACAGTTCATAACATTCGGCACACAATGAACGGGTGCGACGTCAACTTCAGGAAAATCCTAGTAAACAGTGCAGAGATTTTGAAAGTCACTTTTTGGGAGTAAAATAATGCAGTTTCGTTATTTTCAAACAGAATCATGACACTGTCTTTGTCTTTCAGATCAATGAAAGATGCAGTTTTGTTATTTTCAAACAGAATCATGACACTGTCTTTGTCTTTCAGATCAATGAAAGATGCAGTTTCGTTATTTTCAAACAGAATCATGACACTGTCTTTGTCTTTCAGATCAATGAAAGATGCAGTTTCGTTATTTTCAAAAAAATTCACGACAGTGCTGTTCCGTCAGACCAATAAGACGAGATACAAGAAAGAAGATCAAAAAATTATTGAAAAATTTGAATGCTCATATAATAAATCGCCTGCTATATCAAATATCTTCTCAGTCATCTGGGGCATCTGCTAAATCAAACGGCATCTAAATCATATGGCCTTAAATTTATGCTCACCAGTGATGGTGCCAGTGTTGGTGGAAGAGGCACTCCCTCCCTGTACCTGTAGATTTAAATGCGGCAACGTGAGCTCAATGTTAGATCTACACAGCCACTAAAATACAGGGCAGCACAAAAGTCACTCTGCTATTTTGAACATTTATTAGAGGACAACTAATACAGCTATAAAAATGCGTTGCATGTGAAATGAAAGAGAAAGTCTTCAACTTTCATTCTGTATCAACAATACGGGATTTGAATCATATTTAGTAATGAAATTCTACGCAATTATCACATCCAAATAATGCCAAATTACAGCAAGAACCAACAAGCAAAGGTACCAGAAAGTTATTCCTCCCACAATGGATCATTATTTGCGGTACAGAGAGACTTTGTCGGTATCTCTTTAAGGTATCACTATGAAAATACCGTAAAGGGATCCCTATGATTATACCTTTAAGGGAAGATTTATGTCATTATGCGTGATACTCTCTATGAACTGACATCATACAAATCAACAGAATAACTTCACATATTTTGAAAAAGTCATGGAAAATACTGTACATGGAATATCTTTGTGTTAAAATAATAATGCAGGAAATTTCAAGTATATCAAGTATAAATAATAAAACTTGAGGATTTTCTTTTCCATTGTACATGTAACCAATTTTTATAATTGTATTAGCTATCATGAAATAAATGTTCAATATAACGAAGTGACTTTTGCGCGATTCTGTATTATGAGTGCGTACACACATCCTTATCAATAATTTCAGTTAAATCATACTTTCACTATTTGTCAGGTCATATACAGGAATACCTCACTTTACAAAAAAATCCAACTAACAAATAATCCGGGTTACACAATCCCTTTATGTAAATTTTTTATCTCTGAATACAAAAGAAAATTCATGTTACAAAAAACGAAATCTCAACAATTCAAATAATGCACGCTTGACTTTGCAGCCGCCCAAATCCCGCAAAATATGAATACAAATGTAGCACATTGCATTTTGTTTTGAAATTGACTTGATAGAGTTGCTCTCCCATTGGCTATCTCCTAACACTCTGCTGGCCTCCCATTGGCTAGGAGGAAGCTGCATCTCTACTATACCCATGTTTTAGTGTGCCTTTGACTTTCGTTTGTCACAGAGTTCTAACATGCGTAAAGGACTGTGTTACTGTTGTTTGCCAGAGCTGGCAAATGCTTGCCTCCTCCTCCCTCACCCACCATGAACTTCATTTTGCTACGCACTCACTCTTAAGAATCTTAGGCATAATTACCCAACCTCAATGGTAAATGACTTGCAAGTCTTATTCCTTTTAGTGGTTTAATAAATAATTTTCTTCTAGTTTCAACACATGTTTCATACAAAATTTGTTTCCTTTTACAATTTTTAAAAGGTTCAGGGGGTAGTATTAAGGACCTTGGAACAAATCAGGCCTTAAGCATTTAAAATGCAAAAATGCGATTCTACTTACAAAAAAAAATTTGTAACAAAAACACTTCTGGAACAAATTAATTTCATAAGGTGAGGTATGATTGTACTCACTCGTATCTGGTACATGTGTACAAAAGATGATACATTCCTGCAATTTTTTTTTCAAGACACATCAATGATAAAATAATTTTAGCAATTTTTTTAGCCCCGACCACACAACAAAGTTATGTCTCAGCGAGAAGTAGGTTTGCAAATTCCTCCTCGAATAGCCCTAACAATAATTGCTCCAACACTAAGTCTACAAGTCTACCTCTCATACCATTTTTCTAATTCCTGTTGTTGTGTTGATACTTGAGTGCTTTGCTTCAAAATGTTCCCAGTTTTATCGTTCAGTTAGGGTTGTTACAACGCACCTCAGGGGGTTTGTATCCATCAGAAGCAGGGGGGTACGGAGTGGGGTAGGGCAGGCCGCTTGGAGGAGGATATGGAGGGTAGGCCGGTGCTGCATAGCCGGTGCTAGAGGGAGGATAGCCGGCTGTAGGTGGATATGGAGGATATCCTGAAATTAATTCAAAATTAGTTTTCACATAAATTTTCTCAGCTTGCTTTACATAGTATTTAAATATTAGCTTCAAAACTAAGCAAGAGCATGAGAACATTATACAACTTTGAAATAATACCAACTTTTGGAAAAATGACAAAAATTGGTTGAAAACTGCGCAATATCACAATGCATATTTGTAACCACTACATTTCGACCACTACATTGCTAAAATAATCATTGATAGTTTTGTAAGAGAACTAAAAAACAGTGTCCCATAGTCATCCCAAATCAATAGGGTAAAAGTATTTTTTCTTCCATTAGAAATTTAAAAAAGAAGAAAGCACTGCGTATTGAAATCATATTTAATTAAGATATTTCAGGAACTATAAATTTATAAACTAAGTCAGTTCTATAAAACGTTTAGGAGACCAGCTTCATCTTCAGTTAACAGTCTACAAAGTTAAAAATAAAGAAAATCAGTCTTTTCTAAACTAAATACATGGGCACAATAAAATCTACCAGTAAATTTGCAACGGATAAGAACTATTGGTGCTATTAAATTCTGGGTTTTCTTATGAGATAAAAAGAAATTCTAAAATACGTAGATCTAAATCATTAGATGCGGTGCGTAAAATAGAAAAGTTCTCCTCTGCTAGTTTGCACAGACAGATATGTACTTTCATGCCTATTTTAGGCACGGCATATTTAAGGAGAGAGTGATGAGAAACAGCAGAATTCGATTCACCCAGTTTATAGATTATGGCCGGCGTCACTTAACCAATATGATTTTTAAAACTATGTAAACCACAACTTTAAATGTGTATCATTTGCATAAAAATTGACAAAAAGATATCTTGATTACTCTTTGTTTTATTGCAATTCAAATTATGGAAGTTGCTTTGCTATACCCTGTATAAATAAACAAATAAACACATCACGGGTATTATTGAGTACGATAAAAAATGACACTGACCAGGCTGAGCAGCATAGGGGGTGGTGGGGTATGGAGTAGCAGTGGGGGGCTGGGGGGTGCTAACCCCCGACTTGGGTTTGGCATAGACGGGGGGCATCTCGCTGAACGTCATGATCATCACCTGCACCAGCCCTATCAGGTCCGAGCTATTCTGGAACATACAGGGAAATCTCATGAAGTTAGTGAAACCATGACTAGAAAATCAATAAGAGTAATCATGTTAACCATGACAGGATAAATCTGAAATATGTATTTTAAAATAATCGAGAATATGTCAAGGAAATAAAATAGAGCATTCATGCAGCCTTATTAGGTTGAAGTTTGTGTAATTGTAATTGAATTTAGTGGAACTAATGGACAAAAAGTGTGGAGGCAAGAATACCTAATAAAATAAATTACTGAAAGAAGTTTCAAAAAATTTTTGTCTTGAAGAGAAGAAAATTGTTGAATAAAACAAAATAGACCATAGAAGAAGAAAACATACTTTTCTAATTAAATCCCAATTGCTTTCAAAAGGAAAATAAACTATTTTAAAGTAACTCCCAATGTTGGCTGATTTTCTCATTTGGACTATTTTTAATTTGAAGATAAAACAAAGATAATTAACAGCTAATGCTTTCTGCGGTGTTCAAAACTACCTCACAATACGCAGCTTTAGATGTACCTTTCTTAGAAAATAAATGGGCACATGCTTCACCCCAATCATATTTTAGTAGCTCACTGTTACTGTGCCTTAGTTTATTTTATCAACAATTCATTTCTGATAGTAATTCAATAATCTAATGAATACAAGATACTTAAACTTTGAAATAGCATTTTTCATTACCGGATTCCACTCGTGGAGGTACGGCAAGTAGACTTTGCCATTCTGGTCCACGTGTCTGGAGGCCTTGATGAGCATGTCAGACGTGGGCTTCACAAAGGCCATCGGGGCCGAGTGCGGATGGTTGTCCAGCAGCCACAGACATATTGGGATGTTGTAGGTGCTGCCTGATCACCGCAAACACACCACAAAACTTAAACACATGGTCATAGTTGATTAATAAAAACAAATTTACATGTGAGCTAGTGGCACTTCAATGGAAATAACTTCACATAAAATATAACGGATTCCTAACAAGTCCAACGGATGTGCATCCTGATGCCAAATAGAAAACTCAGGATCTTCATAACTCCAACAATGTTTCTTAAAATTCTAGTAAATTATGCCTAACTCTACTAAAAAGGTGATACATTACAGAACGTCTTGTTTGAAAGTAAAAAGTTGGAAGATTGTAATGGAAAATAGATAGGTCTACTACAGTAGTTTCTTTCCTGCAGCACATTTAGTTATAAGAGATAAATTCAAACAAGGAAGAGACTAAGTTTATTTACTTTTTCACCTCAAAAAAAGTTGTAGATAATTATCTATGTAAATATGTGAACATTTGATCATGCATTAACACGTTAACCGCCATGGGTTAAACTAAAGTTTAGTATTCAACTCAAATTTAAAGTCAATTGCTGTGTGCAATTTTGAAAATAGCAAAAATTAACTGGATTGTGTCATTATTTAACCTTGATTGTGTCTGAACAAAAATTGAGTTTGTGATTACTGGTCAATAGCAGCATTACGAAAATTCCCTCCTTGCACCACCGGTGGCTCACGTGGAGGTTAAAGTGTTAAACCCACAACTGGAACTGAAAATGTCAGTGGTGCATTAAGGCAAAATTTACATATACTGCTAAGCAAGAATGAATTATTCTCATTGAGCTTTACATTTTTTGCCTCTCTAACTCTTGAAGTACCAACTCAACACCACAGTAGATACCCTATAGCGACCATCTCTACATCAAGTTTTCTCAGCAGCACTCAGCTCAATTCTCTTTCATACTCAATTTTAATCTAATTAGGAAGCCAATTGAACTGAAATCACTGTCATAAAATTTTTTTAAATTGCTCTCACTAATATTTATGATATGGATATTATCACTTTAAAAATTTCTAGCTTTTGTCAAAATATGAATAAAACTATTTACTAACACATTAATTTTCAATTAAGCTAAAGCCTAATCAAGTTACAATCATGTACATTATTGACTGATAGGAGGATTAATTTTAGCATCTTTTAAGTGCTCTGCATTGTCAACTTTTTTTTCATAGAAACAAAAAACTTTGATTGAATCCAACTGTTTCACACAGTCCCCAATTGAAATATCAGTTTCATAAAGAACTAAAAAATAGCATACACATCAATATTATCATCTCTACTAAATTGCAAGATGCAAAAGTTTCAGAGTTACTTTTGACATATTTACAAGAAAGTGAGCAACTATGTTGCCTTCAGAGTAAAATGAGATCAAATTAGATAAGTGACTATCTTACATCCATTTATTCTTTTTATTTTTGGAGAAGACTACAATATATCTCCTTGAAGATGGCTCTTTTATCAATGAAAGAAAGACCAGTATTTACACAAAGTTCCATGAAAAGAATGAAATTTGCTAAAGATAAAATATTTGACTGCAAAATCACAGGCTTCATCACACTTTTAGTAAGTCTGTACTAAAGACAATTGTACCATTTATCTGATTTTTAGTATAACTTTACCATAATTACATAGTACTTATCAATACAGTAACTACATTTATATCTAAAGCAATGATATATAAAACATTTGCATGAGGAATTAGTCAATAATAGCTGAACTTTTGAAGCACAGCACTGATGATTGGTTGTAAATTGCAATAAATTGTTTACAAATAAATAAATTTGAAGGAATGCTATAAGTAAAACCCTTAGAATATGAATAAGCAAGCAAAATGCATGCATCAAATTCAATTAATAATATAAACAAAAAAAACTAATGCAGCTAAAAGACAAAAATCAAAATGCAGGAATACAAAACTAATTTAAATTCTGCCATGCAGGTTACAAAGCACGACATTGTAAATCAATGTGAAGCTCAAGCAATCAGCAATGCTGCAAAGCAACACAACTAAGCAATGAACTAATCTCATGCTCAACTGGTTACCTTGGTCTTATACTAACTTAATAGTAACTAATTTTTATAACCAACTTTGAAATATTTTTACAAAATGCGACACTTGGGCAAGAAAGAACAAGTTTAACCAAAGAAACAGGAAGACATCCTCACATAAAATACTAAGATACACAGTCCTTAAATATGCAAAATATTTTTAATAAAAATAATTAGGCACTGATAATGGGCAAGTAATCATCATTGATGACTAATTAGCCTAAGAACGGCAGAAAACTTTATTGTAAGATACCTAACAATATTTTTCACTGCATTAGCCCAGCCATACTTCATAAGCTCTGATGACCAAATGAGACCACTACAAGGGAATAAACTTTTGCACTGTTCTACTTAGATGACCTTTTTCTCAACAACTAGAAGGAACAAGCAGGATGCACTGAAACAAGGACACACAAATAAAACTTGCGTCTTTTTGATGCACAAACCAATCACAAAAAAAGTGTGAAGAAAGAGAAGAAGGATATGAATTGGGCTATCCCAATTGAACTCAGCTCACAATTGGTCCTTGAGAGACTGGTTAATTTTGTAAAAGATATTTTGAACAATGTCTTGAGGAGAAAGCACAACATTTATAAGCCCCAATAAAGACACTATAATTGTAGTACAATCCATTTCTTGACGAAACCTCAAATATCCTTAATTTGATGAATGCCCAATCCTCTCACCTCCTAGGATATCACATAAATCCTAAGTATCCTAGAGAAGTATTTAGTACTCTCACTCCTCAGGTGACATCAGAGATCTTAAGCACCTTTAATGCTAAGTGAAGAACAAATACCAACAGTAATTCTTAAGAGGCCAAATGACCATTTTCCATATTTGGTTTTGTGTTGTTTAATAACACAAAAAATGGATAAGCAAATGACTCAGAATGCTGCTGAAGATTTCTTGTTGAATAATTTCCTCAAAGCAAGTTGAGAGTTACCCAAACACCTAAGCATACTTACACACAGAACATTTTCTTGATTGCTTCTAAACTCTGTTGATGTTCTTTCTCAGCAACTAAGAAGCAAATTCATTTAAAAATCATGATTACTGTACACTGCTTCCTTGAAGAAAAAATTATTTATTGATATCTTCATTCTCAGAATGAAATTGCAGAATATTTCAAAAAGCTAGCAGCATACCCAATAAGCTAAAATTTGGCAAATGTTTATTGTATTAAAGATGCACACAACTTTAACCATAGCCTCAAAAAAATTGAAAATAGTGACCAGTATTCATGTGCAATCTTCACTTTATGTACAAAATGAACATATCAAATTACTTTGGTTGTCCTGCTGATTCAATATCAAAGAGAATGAGCACTTTCAATGGGGTTTGTTCAGCACCTGGCAAGTCCTAACATACATGGCAGAGAAAAACCTAACTTCATCAATATGAAGGTTCCAACAGAGAAATGGCTTATCTACTCTGTCATAATGAGCATGAGAGTTGGAGAGCTGAAATTATAACAATCTCGGTTTATTCTCCTAGGATAAAGTATCACAGCTCTATAGCTGCATACTCCTAATTTATCTGAATTTTAAAGCAACATTTATTGAAAATTTTGATTTAAAGTTGTGCATGCAATCTAGTGAAACATGGTATTTCTGGACATTTTTTTCTTGTGTTCAGAAGTTAAAAAATTCATAAATTTTTTGTGTGCATGAGAAATCATTTGGTGTATCTGATCAAGTATTAAACTTTCCCAAAAGATTGAGGCTTTATGATAAATTTTAATGTGAAAATTTAAAATGGTTATGTAAACCGATTTGATTTCGTTCTTAATATTTCAATTGGATATTAAGTAAGAATGAGGAAACTAAAAATACCGTTTAAAACATTTAATCGAATTAAAAATTGCGAGTAAAACAATAAAATCAAACGTTTGGAGCGTTCGCTCATCTTCAGCAAAACAAATTTACCTGAAAAAACATGAAATGAATTAGCAAGTTGATAAATTGAAAAAACAAACCAAAACAAAAAACTATCCTTAAAAACTACCTGTTAACTATTGACAACAGAAAAGAACTAAGTTGGTTGTTTAAAATTGGCTTATTTCTTCAAATGAAGAGACTCTAAAATCCTTAAACTGGAGGCAAATTTAGATCTAGTAAGAATTTTAAAATTACTGATGTCAAACGGGCTATTGCAATGCTCTGAATGATCTCTAATAGCTGAATGTGAAGGACTAGCTAAAATATTTCCTGTACTCCTACCTCGATGCTCGGCCACCCTACAGCCTAGAGTTCGCAACGTCAAACCAACGTACTCAGATGCACATCGTGCACTACAAAATTTGTAAATTAGGGAGGGCTGCATCACGGTAGGAAGAATGTCTTTGAAACAAAAAAATGACCACACAGGAAATATTTTAGCTAGTCCTTCACATTCAGCTATTAGGGATCATTCAGAGCATTGCAGTAGCCGGTTTGACATCAGTAATTATAAAATTCTTACTGGATCTAAATTTGCCTCCAATTTAAGGATTTTAGAGTCTCTCTTCATTTTAAGAAATATGCCAATTTTAAACAACCAGCTTAACTCTTAGTTAACAGGTAGTTTTTAATAATTAACAATTGTTAACAGGAAGTTTTTAGTTTTTGTTTTGGTTTGTTTTTTCAATTTTTCCACTTGCTAATTCATTTCGTATTTTTTTCAGGTAAATTTGTTTTGCTGAAGATGAGCGAATGCTCCAAACGTTTGATTTTATTGTTTTACTTGCAATTTTCCATTCGAGTAAATGTTTCATACGGTATTTTTAGTTCTCTCATTTTTACTTAAAATCAGGAAGCCTCCCAATAGCTTTTTTGCTCAATTGGATATGCCACAGATTCTGTTGACAAGTGTTGACTATTTTGTTCAGATCTGGTCCAATTTTAAGCTTTATGTTCATGGCAATTTCATTCACACAGTTTTCTCAAACTTTAAAAGGAATAAATGAAATCATGGAATGTAGTAATAAAATTCTCAATAAATTGAAAATCAAGAAAGAATGTCTTGTTCAACAGGCCTCTAGTAAATACTTATGAAAGAGAAAATGAGTTGGCAGAACTGACATTAAAAATTGTTAAGAATACAAAATGGGTAAATATCTCCAAAAAAACTATAGTTTTAAAATCATTTTAATACAACAGAAATTAATAACAATTTGTGCCTGCAAACAATTGTGAAAATGACACAAAAATGCAAGACTGATTGGGACAAAAATGAAATGGGAATGACAGACAAGAAGGCCACACAACCGGAAGAAAAAGATTGAAACAAGATAAATTTGGATAATACACCATGAAAGAGCCAATAAATAAAGCACTTTAAAAGAAAACAAAGGTTAGTTGCTAAAGAGTGATAATGTTTCAGAAACCCCACACAAACAATATGAATTCAATCAGTTTACCTTTGTAGACCACAGGAATGGTTCCCTCTAGACAGAGCAGGTAGCGAGATGTCCCACTACTAAACACTTCAGTTGCACGGAGAGAAAAGACAAAATTGAAGTTGTGAGAATCATGGCATACGTAAAGCTAGCAGTCGCGTTACTGTGCAGTTGGCCATCCAGAAGTGTTGTGGCTTAAAGGATGTCAAATTTGTGCTTTGCTTTACTTGAGTGACAAAATCCACAGTAACTCAAGTTGGCCAAGTTACTACAGTTTAACAATGCGAACCATGCATTGATTACTCAACAAAGTGTGCAGCTCAATTTCAATACTTATTTATTATTCTACTTCATAATAATTGGCACTGTGATAACAAATAACTTACTAAACACTACAAATGTTTCCCAATAGAACTTCAGATATGATCATTCAAGGTCAAATGGAAAGCACTGTATTTTTGTAAACATTTTCACAAAATCACCAAGAGGGAAGTGGTTGTCCCTTTTTGTGAAATTAAGATAAATTTGGAGGCTTGTGAAAAGATTCTTGCAGTAAATTGTCCTCAATAAAATTTGAGAAACCATACTTGCACTTGGGAGGATATTAAGATGAACTCAAGTAACATGCAATATGTCACATCAAAGACAAGAAATTCCACAGCATGTTAGGCAACACTTTTCTGAACTACTCATCAATATGGAAGAATATCTCCACTCTCACATATTTGTCACTGATCACTGTCACTACGGCCATGTCAATATTGCGTAATGCAATAAAGCTATTTGCAATCCTACATGATTCTCACAACATTTATTAATGCTTATCAACATTCCTCAGCAATCTTGATGTTCATACCATAAATAAAGCCTACATGAAATGACCATTACTCAACATCCATTGCTGCATTATCAGAAGCTAAAATTAAAGCAAAATGCAGAAATTATTCAGATGTTAACAGTATGCATGACAGTCAGCTGGCCATTAATATGAAGGGAATAAGATTAGCCACAAAACCTTGGAATGCCCACATCACAGCTCAGCCAGTACTCCTTCATTGTGTTCTGAAAAGTCAGGTCATCCATGTACCCACAACTAAAATAGGAAATGTAACATGAAAATATGAATATTTGCTATGAATTGAAAGTAGAAAATTCAAAGAGAAAAAATTAACATTTTTTGTTCAAAATTTTTTTGCAATATATTTGTGAAAAACCAGTATCCAAAGCAGCATACCCAGATTAATGACACATTTCAGACACAATAAAAAAGGTTTTAATGCAGCAGCACAATGTTTTTGCAATCTACTCAGAGAGATTGCCAATACACAAATCAACCTACACTGTCTGTGTCTGAGGGTTATCTCGAACTGCACTTGAATCAAGGCATCAATTTACTTGATCTCATCTCAATAATAGATGTAGAACATGGTGCCAAATTATATTCATTGCTTGAAACTATTCGCACAGGACGAGTGTATTTTAACACGTTAACTGCCATGGGTTAAACTAAAGTTCAATTTTCAACTAAAATTTTAAGTCAATTGCAGTAAGCAATTCTTAAAATAGCAAACATTATGTGGATTGGGCCTTTATTTAGCTTTGAGGTCGGTCTGCAGCATTATAAAAATTCCCTGTGTGCCACCGGTGGCACACGTGGTGGTTAACGTGTCAATTACACCGAGGCAGTTAGAGACAACCCTGAAACAAAGAGGTATGTTGTCAATCAAGACTACACAAGATAATAGAAATAATAAGCTGTGGGACTGAACATCTCCCAGGCCCAACATGGCAACAAAACAAACTTACCCTTGAATGGCACAGGAATGGTACCATCCAACGTGAGCAACTCCTTTGACTGGCCATCATTAAACACTTGAATATGAGGAAAGGATATGATATTAATGGGCACAATTGACAGCTTAATAATTTATGAGATGTATCTCATGTTTCATCTCTTAATCTTTGGCCATGAACCAACAAGAAATTTCCTCTTCTTCAACACCAACACTGAACTAAAACAAGTCAAGAAAATACTTCCAATAAATAATAATTTCAGCAATATGACAAATGTTCATGACTATCCTAAATATTGAATATAAAAGGCATACAAGAGGG
>JACJUY010009189.1:13599-25295 GCA_014220935.1 Platorchestia sp. MABIK | reverse complement strand
GGCGGGAGTTGTGCGGCGGGAGTTGTGCGGCGGGAGTTGTGCGGCGGGAGTTGTGCGGCGGGAGTTGTGCGGCGGGAGTTGTGCGGCGGGAGTTATTTAGGAACTGTCCAGGTCACAAACCGTCACCAAACCATGGCTACTTATGTTCCGTCGAAATCCAACTTCTGGCTAAAACCCGAAACTGTTTCATTGCTCCTGACCAAGTTGGGTCAGTATGATTCTCATCTCTCCTGTCTGCTCTCATGTTAGCTTTTTATCTGCCCTGACTCGGCGTTGAAACTTTGAGTGCCGCCGAGTTTCTGAAAAGCCAGCTTTTACAGTGTTGGCTCTTTTGCGTTGCTCTGTATTTCGTACGGGAGGTATTTGTTCCCATCCTGTTGTTGTTGCAGACATTTGTTGTCTTTTTCTTAGACCTGGAAACTGGAACTTTCCATGCCAGCAGCATGCCCGAGGAACTTTATGTGAAATTTCTTATCTGCAGTAGAACATTGAGTATTGAATATTTATCAGGCGACATGGAAACTTTACCTGGCGCGTAGTTTACCGTCTTCTAACCTACCTACATAACTTTTACTAAACGCAGCAACTTTTCGCAGCTGTATGAAGAGAACTCGACGCTCGATTTACATACGGTGTAGCTCTCGTTCTCATATTACACCGGCGAGTAACTTTTTAACCATCAACTTTAACTTTTCTAATATTGGGTCCAAGTTTCCGAATGCCTTGAGGAGCAGCGAGACGAGCTCGTTCCAAGCTTCTGTCGTTTGAAGAGATCGATGCCCACTGATTTTGTACGAAGTTAACCCAATCATGGCAGAGATTTGGCCCTCTTTGATGTTTGTCCGTAGCATATTTCAGTTCAGTATTGTTCAATCATCTGAAACCCGAATGACAAGTTCCCGCGTTTTGGGCCACATGAGTACCATTCGGTAAATTGCTAATTTGAGTGCCGGTATAAATGAATGACGTTTCATCTGTTTTGCGTTCTTTTTAAAAAATCACTCTTACCATACGAGGTGAAATGCTGTTGTGCAATTGCATTTTCATATTTCTTAGAAAGGATAAAAAGTATTCGAGCACTAAAGTCGATTTCCCAATTATGTTACGTACAATCTAATCATAACAATTAACCGTAGAAACGCGGTGAATGTCATGGTATTCCAGTCTTTCTAAAGCGTCCTTAATCTAGTCCTAGTCGCCAGAACCCACGAAGGATCCCCTATCTAGTCTCCAAGACCTACGAAGGATCCCCTATCTAATCTCCAGAACCCACGAAGGATCCCCTATCTAGTCTCCAGGACCCACGAAGCGAAGATCCCCTATCTAGTCTCCAGAACCCGAGAAGGATCCCCTATGTAGTCTCCAGGACGCTACAAGATACCAGGGCACGAAGAGCTAATTCGCTCGCCCCTGACGCTGGCCTGATTTACGAGGTGCTGCTGTTGCTGCGTTATGAACCTGAGCTGTGGTGTGCGCCTCAGGGGCTGGTGTGCGCCTCAGGGGCTGGTGTGCGCCTCAGGGGCTGGTGTGCGCCTCAGGGGCTGGTGTGGGCCTCAGGGGCTGGTGTGCGCCTCAGGGGCTGGTGTGCGCCTCAGGGGCTGGTGTGTGCCTCAGGGGCTGGTGTGCGCCTCAGGGGCTGGTGTGCGCCTCAGGGGCTGGTGTGCGCCTCAGGGGCTGGTGTGCGCCTCAGAGGCCGGTCTTCGCAGCATAGACGGAAGTGTTGCTAGCCTCCACCGTCCGGGTTGATTTTAAATTAATTACTGTACGTAACACAAACGTTTGAATTTCCTAAATCAGATTTGTGACTGTGGTTCATTTGCTGTTTTCAGCAGTGAATCGCCTGAATGAATCAATGATTGAATTTCATGTAGATTTGTCAGTGGGCTTCATTGCTGTTTAGAGCGCAAGGGAAACCACTTCATGCGAGATTTGTTTACCGATGTGTTCCTTGGAGTTCACCGCTGAGCTTTAACACGTTTCTTGTGATATTTTAAACTGAATTTCACTCTTCAATTCAAATTTAAAGTCAATTGTAGTGAGCGATTTTGAAAATAGCAAACATTAACTGGATTGTGCCTGTCTTTAGTTTTCGTTAAGCATTTATATAAATCGAGTTAGTTACCACAGATCGGTCATCGCATTATGAAAATCCCCTCACTGATCACCGGTGGGTCCCTTGACAGGAAACGTGTTCATAAAGATTCGGTGACAACTATGTGATGCCATAGTCAGTCTAGTTGTGGTGCTTAAAATACCGGAATTAATTGAAAAATGGTGTAATGTTAGGTTTTGTCAAGTCAAAATGGACTTTTCGAAAACGCCAATTTTTGTGACTCGCGCAAGGCTGAACGGTTTGTCGTAAAACTCTCCAACGAAAGTATTTTGGAAATCGTCATGGGTTGAAAACACAGTGTATTATTGTTGCCAATTGGGCGTTCTCCAGTCTATTGTAACTGAAGTCAAGTATTTTAGTTACTTGCATCGAATGATTTCAGATTAGCTGTTTCTAGAGGCAAATAGGTTCCCAAGAGCATTATTTTAAAGAAAATTATCGTTCACAATTACCTGCTCACCTAAGAACATTCCTCGAAACTACTAGATTCCATAATGCACTTCTTCGTTCAAACATCCAGTACATTGAACTACAAATTGCAATGCAAGTCCACAATGCATTCTCCCAACATTGAACCTCTCCAAAAGCCATAATATAATTTCTTCTCCCAACCCCCTAATCTGGAGCGAACCAATTTCGTCATTTTCTGGGTAGCATTTGCCCTGCATACAACTTCGGCAAAAAGGCCTCGAGGCAAAACATGAGTGCAATTGCATTCCGATTCCGAGCTGAGATACTAATAAAAAAAACAATGATTAATTTAAATCTGTACCATCACGAGATTGTGAAGCCAGAGCGCACGTGGGCAGCTGTGTTTGTTGTGGTGCTGCGATGTAGGGCTGCACTTATCGTTTCTGTGTTGCACTAGTCATTTCTGTGCTGCACTAGTCATTTCAGTGTTGCACTAGTCATTTCTGTGTTGCACTAGTCATTTCAGTGTTGCACTAGTCATACCTGTGTTGCACTAGTCATACGTGTGTTGCACTAGTCATTTCTGTGTTGCACTAGTCATACCTGTGTTGCACTAGTCATTTCAATGTTGCACTAGTCATTTCAGTGTTGCAATAGTCATTTCAGTGTTGCACAAGTCATTTCTGTGTTGCACTAGTCATTTCAGTGTTGCACTAGTCATTTCTGTGTTGCTCTAGTCATTTCAGTGTTGCACTAGTCATTTCTGTGTTGCACAAGTCATTTCAGTGTTGCACTAGTCATTTCTGTGTTGCACTAGTCATTTCTGTGTTGCACTAGTCATTTCTGTGTTGCACTAGTCATTTCTGTGTTGCACTAGTCATTTCTGTGTTGCACTAGTCATTTTTGTGTTGCACTAGTCATTTTTGTGTTGCACTAGTCATTTTTGTGTTGCACTAGTCATTTTTGTGTTGCACTAGTCATTTTTGTGTTGCACTAGTCATTTTTGTGTTGCACTAGTCATTTTTGTGTTGTACTAGTCATTTCTGTGTTACACTAGTCATTTCTGTGTTGCACTAGTCATTTCTGTGTTGCGCCTCTCGAGGGAATAAAACTACAGCAGAGATCCTGACAACCGGACCCATACATGTAAGGATGTCAAGTTATTCCGGTTGTCAAGTCATCCACATGGAGATAGGTAAATTGAAGATTTATTAAAGCGTAAATTACTTTATTGCAGGGAAAGTCTGTAGGAACATTACAAACGTAGGAACATTTGCAAGAATTGCATGTTCACATTCGAAAACGAAACATGTTTGTGGTTAGACTAAACCAGGAAATAACACATGTTAAATTAATGTTTCCACGATTGTAATAAATATGAACTTCACTGTACTGTAAGTAATGTAACGTTAATTGTTGTTATTCATCTGTATTATAGCTCATTGCCTCCTTGAAAACATGGTAAACAATGGCTATGGTAACATTTGTTGCATGTCCGGTTGTCAGGAGCTCTACTGTATAATATTTCATCTATACGAATTTACACTCATGGGGGGAAGATGTAGAGTCCAGAGCTGAAAGGTCGTCCATTATTTATGGAAATATTATTTTTTTATTACGGATTATGTTCATTCAGTTCGCTGCTGCTGTTTTCAGCTCTTGTTACTTTCTTATTCATGTTTTATCTTCATTCATAAAGTTCATCCAATTTTTTTACTTCTAGGTACAGGATGTAGGGCTCGTAGAAACGTTGTTCTCTTCATTCCACACTACCATATTATGCCTTCCTCCTCTTTCCTATCCTGGCAACACTTTTGCTGAAGTTGAAGAGGCTTGCGTTCATTCATAACTCAAGAGTGTAACTCGAGTGATGAAATGCCGTCAACAAGATATCACGCACGAAAAATGAGAATTTCAAATGCAGAATTGTTCTGCATTACGCGTTGACTTTAGGGCATGACCTGCTCTTCTGCTTTGATGCGATAAAAGTTCGCGGTAATCTCATCGGCGGCAATTTGGCGGGTCGTGCTGGGACTCTATTGCCAGTCTGGATCTAATTTTGGCGGCACTTCATTGCCAACCTGGATCTAATTTTGGCGGCGCGTCGCCTTGGTCTCGTTTGGATTTGGCGTTCTGTGTCCGTGCTCATATTCTCCGCACTGCCGCTCTATGATTCCGTGCCGGATTATACCTTGAGCAATAATTGCCTCGTTAATAATTCCTTCAGTGATTATTGCCTAGCTCATAATCCCTTCAGGGATTATTGCCTCACTAATAATCCCTTGAGTGATTATTATTATTGCATCGTTAATGATCCCTTCATTGATTATTGCTTCGCTCGCAATCCCTTAAGCAATAATTACACCTCTTATAATCCCTTCAGTGATTATTGCATCACACATTATCTCGTTAGGGATTATATTTGTAGTGATAATCCGATGACAGATTATACTCGTATCCGCAGCAATAATCCCGTGCGAGACTGTCTCTGTATTGATAATCCCGCCAGCAATTATACTGTAGTGATGATCCCGTGAGAGATTGCATCCGTAATAGTAATCCTGTGAGCGATTATATCTGTTGCGATGATGATTTGGGAAAAGTTTACATCCATGGTGATAATTACAATCCCTGCCGAAAGCATTTAGATGGTGACGGTCTCGTCACTAACATATAAAGCCTACCTAGATTATGCGTGCAAATTCGAGATAAAATTAAAAATTCATTCGCTGTTATCAACCCACTGTTGGAAGATCTCAGTCTAATATTAAGATACGAATTATGTCATATAAATAAGACATTGAAAGTCATTCTGCGTTCACAATCTGGGCTAGCCGCGTTGTTAAGTTACTGAAAGTCATTCAGTGTTCGTAACATGTGCTTGTCGTGTTTTTTGTATAGTCCATGACGTGCTAAAGTTATTACCCTCGATATCACAATTCCATTCGCAAAGCCTTATCGGATAGTAACGTCAGCGCGGCGTTAAAAAAAACAGGTATTCTGAGCTCTCATGTGTCTAATAATGCGAAGAATACGGCTAAATCACGGGACCACACTTTGCGCAAAGGCTGAGATGTGTTGATATGAATGTACTGCTGCTGGTACTTGTAAATTAACGATTGTATGCATGCGTTGGTGGAGCGATTGTAATTTGTTGTGGTGGTGCCTGAGCGGGATTGATGTTCGACGGCACAGGACTTCGGGACAACCCGAAAATGGGCCACTTGGCTCGTTTCTGTTGCCATTTTTACTTTACATGATATTGAGAACAATCACTGAGTACAGCAGTAGTTGATCGAACTGTTAGGCATATTCGAATCTCGCTTCAATGCGCCGTGCGATCGCAATGCGGTGCTTCGTTGCGCTCGAAGACAATACATCAGGGCATAAAATTTTCCCTTGGTTCGATGGTGTCTTACGGTGGTAGGACTCGTGAAGTACCGGGTTCTTGTGGGAAGTTATTTTCCCTGCAAACAGGCCTAATTTAGTACAAACGTTGAATTGGTAGGACATTTAACAAAAAGAAATACAAAGTTATAAATGATAGCAAAACATTACTTGGTAGTTAGAGTATTGAAGTTTTCAAATTTCAAGCTCTGTTGGGCTAACTGACAGGTTTGGTAAACATGAGACCTGCAAGCGAACAAGCGCGGAAATTGAAACTAGTGTCTAAACATGAAAGGGATGTAACATTCACGTACATTTACGAGCTCCTAAATTTACTCGGATCATGAAGTTAATGCCCAGATTCCAATGGATGCTTGCCAATTGTGGGTCTGAAGGGCAGCGCAGTACCTCTGAAAAATATGCATATATTGAAGAGACATAAAGAGAACTGAAGACCCATTAAATATGAAGAAAAAGTTTTATTTAGAAAAAGTTCGGCTCCATATACCGACGAGCTAACGCTTCCTTTTGCTGACACTGCGTTACATAATTATTTACGTGTAGACGTCACTACTTTGTTCACGTTTCTTGTTTTTTATTTATGTTTTGCTACTAGTGTTTTTAATTCTTAAATCTATTTCGAATTTGAGAATATCTCTGAAGCGTAGTTTTCAAACGAATAAAACTTTAACGCTAAACGATTAGGTCTCTAGTTATACCTTCCTATCATCGTCTTTACTTTCAAGTCGTCAAACTATTCGCAGTTTGAAAACTTTACTGGGAGAATCGAATCAATGTTTATCCTGTAGTACGCCTCCTCAGGGGGATACAACTATTGTACTCGTATCTATGGGAATTAGCGCCCCCAGGGGGAAAATATGAGGGCCGAGCTGAGAGTTAGGTAGGCCTTCTTTTTGTTGAAATAAAATGTTTGCTATGTTATGGATCATCTTTTTTTCGGATCACTGTTCTGTTTTTCTGCAAATACTACTTTCTTCTTCGACTTTGACCTTGTTTCAAAACCAATCTTCTTCCTCGACTTACTGTTTCTATGCCCTTTCTGCATAGGTTCCGCGTTCCCTCAACTCCACACAAAATGGTGCCTTCCTCCTACCTCTCTCTAGATCACCTTTGTGGCGGATAGGGAGGCTTAAACTAACTAATAATCAAATGATCTAATCCTGTACTACGATGTTCCTTTTGATGAAGTCTTCTATTTTGTGTCTCTGTCCGATTTAAGTTATCTTCAGTGGTTTTCACGTATTATTGAGTAATCGCGTGAAAGTGTTTGAAGGTTACACGATGATCAGATCATGATATTTTAACTCAATTGTTACATTGAACGCCTGTTCGAATGAATTGGAGCAAGATTTTTAATTTTTAGACTATTTTTCCGTTGCTTTTTATTAAAATTGTGGTCCACGACTGCTGGGAAGGGCTGTGAACCGCCGCACAGACTTGTCTGTGGCTGTTTTTTTGGGACATCGTCTCGTTGTAGAATCTACACGCCGAACTCTCAAAAAAATAATCGGTGAGATGTATAAACTCGTCCCCGCCTGGCAGGGGTTAATGGCCGACTCTTCTTATTTCCGGTGCCACTTTGTCTAAACGAGTCCCTCGATTTATTTGATGATACATTTATTTGTTTTATTTTTATTTGTTTATTTAAATATATTTATTTCTTATTTTACACTTACTTATTTTNGAAGGTAGGAAATGTTGCATGTTTTACCGAGAGAGTATAACTGTAAACTTAGTACTCTAATTTATCGGTTCAAGTGTTCAGCATAGCCTTGCCTAGAGACAAAGACGTTGCCTTGAAGATCTGAATTCAAATATAACGAACAACTAACGATGAAAAGTTTTTTAAGAGTAACGAGAGCGTAGCCAAATTCTAATTCAAAATTGGTTTCTCATTTCAAATCAAAGTTGCTGAATTAAATTCTACAGCGTGTACGCAAAGAGTTCTATGGAATCTGATAGAAATTATAACACCTATGAATTATATGTATGTACATTTTGAAGCGAAAATCAAACGTAGTTGACAGCACTCGGAAATGAGTTCGTGTGGGACGATAGCTCCACCAACTCGCATCACGTCTCCACAGCGACCACCTCAATCCCATCGGACTGTTCTCATCTCTGTGATCTGGACGTTTATTTCCCAAGTTGAAGATGACTTGCGTCTGTGCGATGTTAGACTTCCAGCGACCGTTTGTTCCGTGGCGTCAAACTTCTGTGCCTGAATCCGAACGTTGCAATGAGATGAGGCCTTGACGCGTTCCCTGCTTGGTGACCCACCGGTGGTCACTGGAAGGGTTTCCATAATGCGGGTGACCCACCTGTAGACACTGAAGGGATTTCTTGAACGCTAGTGACCCATCGGTCGTAATGAACTGCATTTTTGTTTAAACTACACGTGACAAGAGTACTGGCACTTTTCAATTGTGCCATTCATAAGAAAAAACAAACGTAGAAATAAAGTTTAATTTCAACTGAATTTCAAATTAGTTTTTATACAAGCTTATTTCACCAAGTATAACAGGTGCTAGTTAACCCAGCATACAGCCTATTTCTTGTCTCTTGTCGGATATGCTCGAAGATTCTGATCGCAGAGAGTGTGTACGGGGAGGGAGCCGAACTTGAGGTTCGGATCCTCAGTATTTTTGCAGCGCATTTTCGATTACCCCCAATTTTGACGGCGTCTTTTTGAGGGATTTTCGGTATCGGGCTTCCATTAGACGCAATCCCTTCACCAGCAACAGGCCGGCTTTTTTATGGGGATGCCCTCAAATTGTGGAAACTTTTTCGCAATTTCAGCAGTTGAGCGTTGCGATCGCTTCTGTTTTTATGAAGTGCGTGTGTTCCGAAAGGCAATCAATTCCCTGTAGATTGCATTTAAAATGAAGTATTCATGCAGTTCATTTGCGTGAATGGAGCATTGCTGCATTTTGTGCTAATTGGACGTTACGGCGAGTTGGATGTGCAGACTCCTAATTTTTTGGATGAGTATCTAGGGTAAAACGGACCAAAAAGTTGTGAGTGTAAGCAGTCTAATTCTGTAGGCTTGTTTAATGAATAACACCCCCCGTGTGACCCAAAAAAGGGCGAATTTAGTTAAACAGCCAAAATCTACATGAGTATATTTTAAAAAAAATCATGAATTGTGAGTTCGATAACGCGTCTGTATTTTGTATGTGTGTATAGTGCATTGCAGGTCATTGAAAGTGAGTTAGATAAACTAAAAAGATTTTGTAGTGGTATATTGTTAAATACATAAAAAACAAGTTTGATAGACTGTCCAAACTGTGCACTAATATATTGTATAAAACAGACATAAAAAGTGATGAGTTCGTTAGAGCATTCAAATTCTGTAGGAGTGTGGCGTGAAATACAGACCACAAAGTACGAGTTAAACGAAGTCCTATGCGTTGAACATCAGCTCATTGTGGCTAATTCGATTTTTGCTGCTCTAAAGCTGTCCGGTGGTTGGTTACATTTGTATTTAAAATTAACCGCGGACAAGTGCTGGAATTTTTCAATTAATTTTCCGTCTTTTTAAATGCTGAATGTTGAAATAATTTCATTGGAGTTGAATCGGACATTTCCGTTTTATCTGCCACACGTAATATGTTGACATGTTTTTATTGGTAGTGACTGATATTTAACACGTAGTGTTTACGAGCGTATGATATATAATAAATTTGAATAGTTTGTAGTTTTAATACCCCTCAGGGGGATACAACTATTGTGTCTATGGGAATTAGCGCTCCCAGGGGGATTATGTGAGGGCCCGAGCTAAAGGTTAGGTGGGCTTCCTTTTTGTTGAAATAGAATAGGTTTTGTTATGGACCATCTTTTTTTCGGTTCACTGCTGTCCAGTATTTCAGCACCTTTTATTTTACTTTCAACTTTTTCTTGTTTCATGAATTTCTTTTTTAGCTTACTGTTTCTATGCACTTTGTGCATAGATTCGACGTTCCCTCAACTCCATACTAAATGGTGCCTTCATCTTTCCTCTCTTTGAACATCTTTGTGTTAAGGGGAGGCTAAAACTTTCTTATCTAATAATAATGTAGTTTTAATAGTTAGTAGTTTTAATAGTATGTAATATGTGGTGTATAGTTTTAGTAGTATGTGATATGTGGTGATTAGTTTAAGTAGTATGTAATTTATAGTAGTATGCAATATTTAGTATGCTATTTATAATGGTATGTTTTGTGTAGTGTGAAATTCAAATTGATATTTACATGTAGGGTGTATTTTATAGTGTAATTTTAATTTTAGCAAAATAAGATTTCAGCAAGTGATGCTACAGGAACAAGGCACTCGACCGATGGACCTGGCCTCATCACAAAAAGTTTGTGTTCACATGTGCCTGCCGCGTCGCACCACTCCGCTCACTCCGTTCCAAAAGAAATCTTATGCGGGAAAACTTTTTCTGTGAACAAATGATTATTTTATGCGAGTACTGCGAGCAAATAATTATTTTATGCGAGTTCTGGAAATAATAAATTTTATGCGAATACTGCAAACAACGGATTATTTTATGCGAGTTCTTGGAATAAATGATCATTTTATGCGAGTACTGCTAGCAAATGAATATTTCCTGCGCATACAACCTCACGTAAATTTCGTGCTCAATTGTAGGGTTTTGACGTGAGGTTGTCCTGGTTTTGATATCTCTGCATAATGACCGCTGCAGTGAAAACGCGCTTTGTAAGAAATATATCTACGATTAACTTAATTTTATCATGCACTACTGCTCATGTGTAAGGATTTGGTCTTCTTCAAGTTGTTGTCGAACGAAAAGCCTTAAATCGAACATTTATAACACAACAGTAGGAGTATGGGAGTGTTTGTTTAGGCACATGCTGAGGAATGAATAAAACATTTTCAGTATCATCATGAGTGTGCGTAATTTTTTGGCTTCGATATCTGACTGCATGAAGTTGCATTGGCAATCAGGAATATCGTCTACTAAAAAGGACGTAAGACTACAGTACAGTGGAACAGCAGGTCAGGTTTAGTGTACAAAGTTATGGTATAGTGGACCAGGTTGTGTTGAGTTGGCTGCAAACCCACTTCAGGAGACACTTCGTGGTATTCTTTGTTCTCGGTGTCTTCTTGCAAAATACCCTGTATAAATTACTGCCTTTTACTATCTTAAAATGCTACCCTCGTAAACTTGTTCATTTTCCACATTCCTAGACGCTCATCTTTCAAGCTTGTTCATCTTCTTCTCTTTTTCTAGATGCTCGTTTCTTAAACTTATTCATCTTCCACCTCCTCTAGACACTACCCTTGTAAACTTGTTTGTCTTCCACCTCACCTCGATGCGTGTCTCATAAACTCGCTCATCACCCATCTGCCCTAGACACTACCCTTGTCAACTTGTTTATCCTCCACCTCGCCTCGATGCTCATTTCCTCAACGTGTTCACCTTCCCTAAGCACTACTCTTGCGAACTTGTCCATCTCCCACCCTCTGGAAGTGCTTAGCTGGAGGCCATCGAACTTGGCCTCGCCTCAAGGCCTTATCACTTCTCTCCCCCACAGCCGGCGTGCTTGTGGCAGGGTAACTGAAGTGCTGCCCTCACTTCTCTATAGAGCTGAGGTGTTCCATTACGGCGCGTCTCTGTGTGTGCTTTGCCTGTGATCCAATGTTGCGTGCTGGGCTGTGATCCGTGTTGTGTTGTATGCTGGGCTGTGATCCAATGTTGTGTTGTGTGCTGGGCTGTGATCCGTGTTGTGTTGTGTGCTGGGCTGTGATCCAATGTTGTGTT
>JACJUY010009188.1:13937-31054 GCA_014220935.1 Platorchestia sp. MABIK | reverse complement strand
ATATCTCCCACATGCTGTGTCAGAGTAAATATCTCCCACATGCAGTGTCAGAGTAAATATCTCCCACATGCTGTGACAGAGTAAATATCTCCCACATGCTGTGTCAGAGTAAATATCTCCCACATGCTGTGTCAGAGTAAATATCTCCCACATGTCAGTTTTACTTCCATGATCTTTTAGAGAATTTAGTTTACAAACTTCTCCTACTCCGAACCCTGTAAAATAAAAATTAAATAATAACGATTTTTATTCGCATTGGCGAGGTTTGACGAAAAATTCGTTAAGCTTTGAACTACATGTACAGATAATGAGAAGATTTACAAATGCTGCAGAGTTTTTCCCGAGAGAAATTGATTCAATTAGTAAATTAATTATTTCATAACATAGTTAAGTCCCTACAGAATATACACTGAGCACCAAGCTCCTCTAATTCTTTTTTCGAGCAAATACCTATCTCCAATACTTCGATTACCAACTTCATCAATTTTCTTCGATTGCTAAACAACACCAAAAATCTGCTGCAAAGCCTGAACAACAAAGCTACCATCCATATTTAAGTTTGGTATCAATCATCGGCAATTCAGAACCTGTGGGGGTCGGTTTTCCTGAAATTCGGGGCTTTGTCAAATCCGATTAGAAAGGGGAAAGAAAAAATCAGGCCTTGCTCAGATACTTGTATTTCTATGCATTGTCAAAATCTGATTACCGCTGCGAAAGGAACGCATTTTTTCGCCCCTTTCTCTCAATCATTTTTTGTTTCGACAATTGAAATGGGTATTACGATACTCATGTGTGACTATCAACCAACGAATTTAATGCTAACATATTTCCAAATCCACTGCTGTACATTTCAGGTATCAACTTTATTGGAAATAATTGACAATTGACATGGGTATTTCGATCCCTATGTGTGACTATCAACCAAGGATCTTAATGCCAAGATATGTCGAAATCTAGTTCTGTACATTTCAGGAGGGTTTAAATTATTGGAAATAAACTGTTTTTCTTTATTTTTCTGGCTGCCGGAAACCTGAAACTTGACTTGCGAGTTTCCCTTGAGCAGGATTCAGGCGCTAAATTGATTCTCGTCCTGTTTACCACAAGCCGCAGTCCAGACCCAAAAATACACCGAGAAAAGAAGTTGTCAATGAGGGAGGTGTCTTCTCGCGAGTTCTGTTCTGGACTGGAACGAAAGAAACGAAAAGAAAATCAGTTTGTTTTCAATAACGATGATACAAAAAGCACATCATTGGGTTCTAAAATATCTTAAAGTAAGGATCCATAGTTGATACACAATTATGTGTATCACATGAGTATCGTAATACCTATGTCACTAGTCGAAATAAATGATTGAGTTGACATACACACATGAGTATCGTAATACCCATGTCACTAGTCGAAATAAATGATTGAGTTGATACACACACATGAGTATCGTAATACCTATGTCACTAGTCGAAATAAATGATTGAGTTGACATACACACATGAGTATCGTAATACCCATGTCACTAGTCGAAATAAATGATTGAGTTGACATTCACACATGAGTATCGTAATACCTATGTCACTAGTCGAAATAAATGATTGAGTTGACATACACACATGAGTATCGTAATACCTATGTCACTAGTCGAAATAAATGATTGAGTTGACATACACACTTGAGTATCGTAATACCCATGTCACTAGTCGAAATAAATGATTGAGTTGACATACACACATGAGTATCGTAATACCCATGTCACTAGTCGAAATAAATGATTGAGTTGACATACACACATGAGTATCGTAATACCCATGTCACTAGTCGAAATAAATGATTAAGTTGAAATACACACATGAGTATCGTAATACCTATGTGTCACGATACGCGAGAATGCTGGTCTGCCTCGCGTTACGATAGAGGGATTTAAACCTCGAGAGTCGAAGAAGGAAAGGAAAAAAAGGAGAGAAAATGCACAGAAGGAGAGGGGACAGTAAAGGTGGAAAATTTGAATAGTTGGAATTAGCATGTTGCTCCACGAGTTACCTTAGTTTTATCAGCATGGGGTAATCGCGAGAATTTGAAAAATTTAAAAGCATTTCCAGTTGATACTTGAACTTGCACCTAAGATCACTGTCTTTCAGCCTTCTCAAACACCACGAAACACTTGAATACTTCTGCGATGTGTTGCTGGCGCCACTTTAATTCCGCTCCTGAAGGATGAAGGCTACACGCCCGGTTGATTAGGCCGCGTCCGCCTCTCACTCACCCTCGCAAACCGGTGCTGGCGTACGTCACTGCACTCTGAGTTCCCATTTTTGAGCGTTGATTGCCTGGCAGCTTGACTGCTGCAGGACTCGCAGCGCCTGGCGTTGTTGTAAACTTTGAAGCTGTGCGTCTCAATCGGCGTGCTGGAATTTCTTGCTATCTTGGAGTTTACGTAGAATTCTCCACTGATTTTTCCGGTTGAGTCGTTGACGTGCTATGCCACTTGCCATCTTCTTCTTTCTTATCCCTGGCGTTCACCGAAGTAAAGCTGAAGACGATGCTGCGTTCTCTCCACATTAGCGTTGGGTTCGATATCCTTAACTTTCTGATATTTAATCTTGAGTTGTTCCTTTGCCGGAAACGCCGGCAGCGGCCGTTCCCGGTCTGCCCACAAAATGTAGCCTCTCTTTTGTAGTGCAACAGAGAGAAAAAGACCACACGATTCTTCTTGTGTCCTGCTTTTATGTGTTCCACTTGGTTCCTTCTAGAAGGTTCTAGAATGTTCATTGTTACAAAGCCAGAATTTAAAACCTGATAGGGGGAATTCTCGCTTGTCCTGACGTCTCGAAATCTAATTGGCTAGGTGCTCGCTCCCTTCTGCCACACCTTCGACGCGCGGCACGCTCATTGGCTCAGGTGATGCGGCTTTTGCTTACGCCATTCCCCTCGCTCTCACGCTTACCCGTGTGCTGATGTGTATTGAGTGCGTTGTGTGTTTGTGTTGTGTCGCCAGCCTGTGTGTTTGTGTGTGGTGGACCAGAGGGATGCCTGAGCCAGCAGTCTGGTAACATTGATGCATGGTAGATCCTTGAGATTGCGTAACACGACACGAGAACTGAACTAACGCTATACGACAAATTTTCTCCCCTTTCAAGCTGTTCAACGGTCAAGATAGTTGATCTACCAAGCATTCCAATATCTCTTCGCGTCGCTCTGTTCACGTCATCTAGCCCAACGATATATTACCTAGCGAAACGAAATAAAATGTTCCGTTAATATATTACCTAGCGAGACGAAGTAAAATGTTTCGTTACATATGCCACTAGTTTGATATGATTCATCATATCTCGCGTCCAAGAAAAAAATTTTATGCTTTGGAATACTTCGAGTGCTACGACAGGCCTGCGTATTCACTTCAAATCTCTAAAAAGAACTGCGTCAATCATCGTATTTGAAGAGATATTTCATTGTGAGTTACCAACGGATACAAGTATGCCCACTCTACCATGAACCTTCTAGAAGCCTAACATCTGGATGAACCTCTACGATACAGCGCCATCGTATCGAACACGTTATATCGTCGTCCTTTCATCGAGCGCCCGAAGTTGCCATTAACTACCATTTATGTAATTTACCCTTAATCTATAATTCTTCTATTTATAGGAATTTTTCTTGTATTTTAGTAAGTCTTTCATCACGGGAACTCATATCTGGGTTATTGATTCAATTAGGCGTATTTTCATGAACGTTAGGATGATTTCATATTTCGATAGAACATCGTTCGCTCGAGAACGCGTAACGGTTATCTACGCCCAGCAACAGCCTGAGCGAACTCGAGTCAGTAGAACGAGAGACACCATCTGAGCCACAAGTGTGTTTCAAGCCTCGCTGCCCTCGCCCATACACCGCAGGCTAACGTACTCTTTGTCATAATAGAATAAAACTATCGAGTGGAAATTCCGACATAGTCACGGTGCGCAAGTCCTTCACATCACACCAATTCCGTGTTTAAGGGCCCCACAACTAATTTAACGTCCACAGCTACACCGAAGTGCCAGGCCGGCATTCCATCATCTCGACATTCGAGGCACCGTTCCATCTCTCCATCAAAGATGAGTTTTCTTTTCATTCAGGTAGCATTGTCAACCCAACCGTAACGATATCCTCAGTTCGTAGTTCCGTTTAGGGATAGCAAGCGATATCTTATCAATACCATATATGTATCAGGAAAGGTTATCCATTAGTATCTGATTGTAATGCGCGTTTAATTGATTCTTTATAAGTAAATCTCCGTATTGTTTCAAGTGTGTCAATACCTGTGTTCTGAAAAGATGAGACAAAACATGAAAGGCATGGAAACACGTTACCAATAATAATTATCAGTTCATTCATTTTGATGTAACAAATATTCAATTTCCCTTATTCCAAGGGTGGTGGCAGCGTAGCTATAGCTATTAATCAATCAAAATCATGGCGAGGACAAAGAAGTCACGTCTTTTTAATAAAAATATGTTTATGTGACATATACCACATGTCACGACAACTAAATAAATTAATTACATCACAAAATATGACATCTCGACAACGAGTGGAAATGAATCACGGCAAAATGAAGAGCAGCGATGGAATAACTATGCTCCAAAACATGAGGGCACAACAGTTGAAATAAATTATTGAGTTGATACACACATATGAGTATCGGAAAACCTATGTCACTAGTCGAAATAAATGATTGAGTTGACATACACACATGAGTATCGGAAAACCTATGTCACTAGTCGAAATAAATGATTGAGTTGACATACACACATGAGTATCGGAAAACCTATGTCACTAGTCGAAATAAATGATTGAGTTGACATACACACATGAGTATCGTAAAACCTATGTCACTAGTCGAAATAAATGATTGAGTTGACATACACACATGAGTATCGTAATACCTATGTCACTAGTCGAAATAAATGATTGAGTTGACATACACACATGAGTATCGTAATACCTATGTCACTAGTCGAAATAAATGATTGAGTTGACATACACACATGAGTATCGTAATACCTATCTCACTAGTCGAAATAAATGATTGAGTTGACGTAACACCCTTGTCACTAGTCGAAATAAATGATTGAGTTGACACACACAAATGAGTATCGCAATATCCATGTCACTAGTCGAAAAAAACTAGCTCCCTCGTCTCCTTCGTCTTAGAATACTCCCTCGTCTCTGAGGCGAGCAAAAAGTTATATAAAAATGAAAAGTTATATAAAAATATGAAGTTATATAAAAATACAAGCAAAAATTTAAATAGAAGCAAAGAGTAATATGAAAGCAAAAAGTTGTATAAAAGGAAAAAGTTATATAAAAACAAAAAGTTATACAAAAGCAAAAAGTTACATAAAAGCAAAAAGATACATAGAAGCACAAAGATATATAGAAGCAAAAAGTTACATTAAGCCAAAAAGTTATATAAAAGTAAAAAGTTAAATGTATAAGGCAAAAAGTTATATAAAAACTGCGGCATGCTCAATTCCCTCCCTGTCGGTCCATGGTGTTGTGGAAGTAGCTTTCCAATCAGTCCTTCGAAGAACGAACTGAATAAATAAATATAAGACAAGAAATTAAACCAACAAGCCCTGTCCTTGTCTTCTTTCAGGATGCCAGTCTGAAAAAACTGGCCAGTCTGACAAAATGTTTAGCAATGTCAATTTAACAAGCTGTTGGAATGTTTATCGAAGACAAAGATATATTTTTTACTATTGTCGAGTCTGAAAATTTAATTCTAAACTGCTGAAAAGTTTCAGGAATTCTAAGTTTCATTACATTACGAACGTACCCTAAAATTGAGCAATCAGAATTGGAAATTCTAACATCGCACTGTTCCTCTGAATGAGATCTTACGGCACAGTGCGGAGGGTGACAAAGACGAGCCCCAGTTCTAGATAGAACTTATTCCGACGTGTTCCTCCTGCCTGACGCGTAATGTAAGGGTTGTTAAGCCGACATACCGCTCATTGGGAAGAACAACGTAACAAGTCGAAATTCTTGATTTTTCAGGAAGTGTGTGTGATTTTAACTTAACAAACTGCTTTACGAAATTAGTTTTGATCGAAAAAAGGAATCCTTCCTCTCTCTCTCTCTCGATTTTGAAGGTGCAGTTATGGCGGTTTTACCAAAATACCTAGAACGAAATGGTGAATGTGACAGCATGGAAAGCTAATTTTCCAAAATTTTGAGTTATGACGTTGTTCCTCCCAATTGATGAGCGATACGTAGATGCACACTGTGCATAACTGTATTTTTAGGCAAGTCTAGGACGGAGACGCACAGGAATTTTGTCTTTATACACAGCTGAAAAGCAATGCAACTTCATCTCCGTCTCTGTAGACCAGTAGTTCTTTACCCCTAGGTCGCGACCCAGGACGTCACTGTTGTGCTAATGTGTTGCTTATATTCATAAACACGACAGCAATAGTTTTTGTTTTTGTAGAGTAAATTTATAGTAACCCATTTTCAAAAGAATAATCATATCATGAATTAATTTTTTTCATTGTTATGGAGGCTTGGGTCGCGGCAGTTACTGTTTTTTAGGCAGATTTCGAGTCACTGCCAAAAAAGGTTAAGAACCATTAATGTAGTGACTGTATTTTGGGTTACTGTCAAAAAAAAGTTAAGGACCTCTGATGCAGAGCCTTAACATTACTGCAGTGTCAGGGAAAGCTATCGGCGCTTAATTCTAGTCTGCTATTCGATTTTCAACATCATCGTTATTGATAGTGACGTCCAGGCTTGGGAAATAATCTTGACGCACATACCAAACTTTACGGAAAATGACTCTGATCTTTTTTTACGAGTAGAGTTTGATAAAAAGGCAACGTGAGTTGAAAGTTTCGCAGCGTTTTGATAAGTAAAGTTTGAATGGAGCGCTATTTTGCTGGACCGGCGATCGCTTTTGCAACGCTCGTATCGAGGGTGCTCAAAATAACTGACATACGGTATGCATTTTTTCCGCAAAGGATGAAAACAAAACGTTTCTGCTTCAAAACAACACCAAATCTATTGTTTGAAAGAATGGTATAAGCTGCAATGACTTTTTACTTTAGATGTGACGTAAACTGTGTGCAGTTTTCCAACAAAGAATGAAAGCAAAACGTTTCTGCTTAAAAATAACACCAAATATGTTGTTTGGAAGAATGGTAAAAGCTGCAATAATTTTTTACTCTAGATGTGACGTAAGCTGTGTGCAGTTTTCCAACAAAGAATGAAAACAAAACGTTTCTGCTTCAAAACAACACCAAATATGTTGTTTGGAAGAATGGTATGAGCTGCAATAATTTTTTACTCTAGATGTGACGTTAACTGTATGCAGCTTTCCAACAAAGAATGAAAACAAAACGTTTCTGCTTAAAAATACCACCAAATATGTTGTTCGGAATAAACTGCAGCAATTTTTTACTCTACGTATGACAGGAGAGTTCGTACGCAACACGGACATTGCCTTTCGTCAGCGCAGGACGCGTCTCAATTGTTCCCAAGGCAACACTTCATCAGCACAGAACAGTTGGTCTCTGGAATGAAATTTATCCCGGTGCAAAAAACAAATTGATTGATCTCGGAAGACGAAAAATAACAGTAAATGGAGGGCTCAAAAAATGCAACATGATGGCGAAAATTAAAATGCTTAAATTTTCCACGACGTCTTGTATTTTGTATTTGGTTGAAAAAGTATGGATTTTTAATGATAGGGTGGTCATCCAGATGCGTTTTTTATATCACCCGTGTACATATTAACTAAGCCTATGGCGCTAATTTTTTGCCAGTAATGAACGCAAAATAAGCATTTTCAAGTTTCAGGTGTAGCCACCGTTCAAAAAATTCACGTATGTTTTCTTTTCGAGTTCAAATTTCGCATAGGTGAAAGAAACTGAACACGCACTCTGAAGAAATATGAGACCCAGCTGATGTCGGACGTTCCACTGCAATGCCTCATCTCACACCGTTCTACAGTAAATGAAAAGCGCCATTGTCATTACTTTATTTTAATTATTATTTTTACTCTACCATTATGTGCGGCGTTTCATTTCCATTATTATTCAAAAAAGAATATTCAAGTAAAGCAGAAGAGGGTGTTCTAATGGGCTCTGACCGAACCTGCCGAGAATTGTTTTCTATCTCAGGGTCATCTTATTCTTCACGATCATGATCCTCCTGACAATCTATGGCTCCTGACAATCTATGGTTACTGACAATCTATGGTTCCTGACAATCTATGTTCCTGACAATCTATGTTCCTGACAATCTATGGCTCCTGACAATCTATGTTCCTGACAATCTATGTTCCTGACAATATGTGTTCCTGACAATCTATGTTCCTGACAATCTATGTTCCTGACAATCTATGTTCCTGACAATCTATGTTCCTGACAATCTATGGTTCCTGACAATCTATGTTCCTGACAATCTATGGTTCCTGACAATCTATGTTCCTGACAATCTATGTTCCTGACAATCTATGGTTCCTGACAATCTATGTTCCTGACAATCTATGTTCCTGACAATCTATGGTTCCTGACAATCTATGGCTCCTGACAATCTATGTTCCTGACAATCTATGTTCCTGACAATCTATGTTCCTGACAATCTATGTTCCTGACAATCTATGTTCCTGACAACCTATGTTCCTGACAATCTATGTTCCTGACAATCTATGTTCCTGACAATCTATGTTCCTGAAAATCTATGTCCCTGACAATCTATGGCTCCTGACAATTTATGTCCCTGACAATCTATGTTTCTGACAATCTATGGTTCCTGACAATCTATGGCTCCTGACAATCTATGTTCCTGACAATCTATGTTCCTGACAATCTATGTTCCTGACAATCTATGTTCCTGACAATCTATGGTTCCTGACAATCTATGGCTCCTGACAATCTATGTTCCTGACAATCTATGTTCCTGACCATCTATGGTTCCTGACAATCTATGGCTCCTGACAATCTATGTTCCTGACAATCTATGGATCCTGACATCATTTTTCAGTCAGTATTCGCTTCTCTTTCTTAGTAAAATAACCAGAGTTATAATAAGCAGCTTATTTAAATGTTTCAATGTTTCCATTGAGAATGGGACCTAAATACTGATTTAGCCGACGACCTCCATCGCTTAGAACTTTGACCGCAATTTGTTCTGAACTGAAGTTCAATATTCAACTCAAATTTAAAGTTAATTGTGGCAAGCGATTTAAAAATTACAAATATTAATCAGGTCGTGCCTTTATTTACTTCTATGAATTATTTATAAAAATTGAGTTGTGACTACTGGTCGGTCAGCAGCATTATAAAAATCCCCTCCGTGCTCACCGGAGGCTCACGTTGCGGTCAGAGTGTTGCCTCGTTCGAAACCGTCTCGCTCGAAACTGTCTCGTTCGGAACCGTCTCGCTCGAAACTGTCTCGTTCGGAACCGTCTCGTTCGGAACCGTCTCGTTCGAAACTGTCTCGTTCGGAACCGTCTCGTTCGGAACCGTCTCGTTTATAGAACCGTCTCGTTCGGAACCGTCTCGTTTAGAACCGTCTCGTTCGAAACCGTCTCGTTCGGAACTGTCTCGTTTAGAACCGTCTCGTTCGGAACCGTCGCGTTCGGAGCCGTCATCCGCTTCATTCGGAGACTTACACAAGCTATCAGTATTTTTTACCCGTGTTTGTGTTAAACGTCCTTGTCACAAGGCTTGCCTTTGATACGCCATGTAATTTCGAGATTCTTTTTTTCAGGTAGTAAATTCATATTGATCCAGGTCGTCTTAGTTCGCTGTTTGAAATAGATTTGCAAGCTGCCACTGATGTTATTGAAGGTTGATGTGGAAAATATTGACGCTGCCTTGAAATCCTTAAACCTTTAACATATGTTGATGAATCATGTCAAGGGATGATCTTGGTCTAACGACTGGCGATTCGTGATTGCTGTTGATATCGAGGAGGAAATACAGTATTTTGTCGAAATGATTATGTTCTGAGGATGGTGTTGTTGGAATATGCCGTCTTGAGATTGTTTCATGAAACATTGAAGTAACATGGTCACTAAGGCCGCCGTCACACGGAGACCAAATGGTAACGTTTCGTCATAATCATCTACAGTCGGCGGCACCAGTCGGTATGTCTACGGCCACGAAACCGTCAGATTAAGCCTTAGTTTAGGACCAGTTTAGTTATACCGGGATTTCAGAACCAGAAATAATTTTATTACTAAGTTGGTGTCGAACTAATGCCGGGGCCACATAACGATTTTTCGGTCATCAAATGAATCACGGACACTCATCATGTCAAACGGCCGTTAAGCAAGTCAGGCCACATTATGACTGTGTGTGGCTCTGACTCAGCTCTGTGATGAGCGTCCGACGTTCATCGAATGTAAACAAACCGAAGTAGGTATGCGATATGGATGAGCAGGACGTGCAAATGTGTGTGAGCTCTAGAAATTTGTTGTTGAAGCAACTCTTGTAACCGCAACCTTTGATGAAAGTACAAAAATAGCGAAACCTAAAAGAAGATGTTGGGTAAAACCATGGCGAAATAGAGCTAACAATCCGAATCGATTGAGAGAAGATCTGCTTGCTGATGTAAACGATTGCAGGTAAGTGAGATTGTTCCTACGGAGGAAATTATTATTTATGAACGTTTCTTTTAAACGGGCCATAAAATATTTTATTTAAGTGTTCCTAATTCATTTATGAGCTCATTTTCACAAAAATCCTGCGAATGAATGTAGGAAATCTTCAACACATGTACATTTTAGAACATCATTAAATACAAAAGTTTATGACATCGAAGAAAGACGAAACCATGCATAAAAAAAGCAAAAGTAACTTGCGAGAATGCTTGAAAAAATTGAAACAATTACAAACGTTTGATAGGAGGAATTACGGTTCATCAGTTAGCTTTGTTGTGATGGTATGAACTCAGCATCCTGTTGATGGAAGGCTTCAGCTTATGAAAAGACTGAAAGTTTTACACTGAAATTATTTGAGTTGGGGCGTAAAATTTTGAATTTACCGCTGACAATTGCTTGGTAAAATGTCCGAGTTGCACAATGCTCTCCAATACAAGAATGAAAAGGGGATCCAAGAATGTTACCAGTTCCATGATTTTTGCCAGTGTGCTCAGCAGCCCTCAGATAAAGCGACTGGGGAGGGATTGAAGTCATTAAACTGCCAAAGTTTTTCCATTTATGTTTCAAATTTTGTCTTTTATTATCTGTTGAAATTGTGCAAGTTTTTCGTATTGAAAATGAGCTTAGGGCATGAAACGTGAAAAAATTGATTCAAGATAAGTCTTCTCCATCGCCTTCGTTGAAAATAAAATGATGATGCTTTTTCTGACATATAATTTTGGTGTTAGCCATTTTTCACGTGTTAATTCAAACAAGAATTGTGCAAAAGTTTTCTTATTCATTGCAGAAGGTATAAGACATACTGGGCAAAGTTGGCTCAGTAATCAGCAAGCAAGACACCAAGTTCCGGAAATGCATCCCTGCTTGCGATCGACTAGGAATTACCCTCTGATACCGCGCTACAGGTACGTGCAATTTAGAAGCGTGCATCCATGGAATAGGCCACTATGAGTTACCTGTCTGTAATGAAAGCGATCATTTTCACCTCTAATCTTATTTACTTCATTATGTTCCACGAATTAATAATATTATCAATCATTTTCAGGAGAAACCAGGGCTTCTCTGCATTTCCAGAACAAAGTAGGTCGCAGCACCCTCATTGCTCTTTTGGCTGAATGTACTCAGGCCATTTACGAAGTGCTGAAAGAAGAACACCTGCACACTTCTCAATCGACACGACTGCGGAATGAGAAGCTGTGGTGACAGAATTTTATCAGCAGTAGAATTTTCCAAATTTTTTTGGGTCACTTGATGGAAATCACGTGAAAAGTCAACAACCATCAAAGTCAGGAAGCCACTTCTACAACTATAGAAATAGGTTTAGTGTGGTGCTTGTAGCTGTGGTTGAGGCCAACTTACGATTCCTATATGTGGACTTGGGAACAAATGATCGAGTATCTGACGAAGGAGTGTTCAATAAATCATCCTTAAAGCAAGCCTTCGATTCTAACAGCCTGAACCTGCCCCATACTCGTGAACTTCTTGGGACCAACTTCCTTTCTCCATGTGTCATGGTGGCAGATGATGCGTTCCCACTGTCAACTCGTTTAATGAAGCTTTATCCTTGTAAGGATCTTTCTCACGACCAAAGAGTTTTCAGCTTGTCTTTCTAGAGCTCGAAAAACAGAGGCAAACGCATTCGGTATACTGTCAAGTTCGTTTAGAGTTTTCCTTTCCGATATAAACATCACAGTCGAGAGAATCCAGTCTATCACTCTAGCAACTTGCGCTCTTTAGTATTACCTAAATGATCATAAAGACTTCCGTTACATCAACCCGCTTGCTTCTGAAAAAAGGACATTATCATTGGATCGTGCACAACCGGCAGTTGGTGAGAAAACACCAGACATCATTCGGTTCGTTGTGTAGAGGCGGTCGATCGGCTGTGGCAGCTACAACCATCAGAGACTAGCTGAGGAATTACTTCACAAGCGGAGGGGCTGTATGCTGGCTGGATAAAATGTTGGGACTCCACTAACACTACTGTGGAAATGCAACCTAAAGGTGTTAGAAAGGTCAGAAATAATTGTTCCTCATTATTTTCTGGCATTACTAGTTGGAATGAACGCATTAGGTCAAAATAAATTGTTTAAACATTATGTATTTCACTCCAGTTTTTCATCGTCAAATAAACATTGACGAATCATTATTTGACTGAGGAAGGCTAAATACAGAAGTACATCAACAGGATTTAGGAAATGTAATTACTGCATACTAGATTACGTGTTAAGGTTAGGAACATCCATAATCTGAATTCACAATCACGCATTGTGGCAAAATCCATGTGCAGAGTTTCAACAAGTCTTAAAATCCGATTTTTAATAACAAACAACGTTAACCAATGTTACCAAACAAACAGTTTTGTCCACACTCATATCTAGCTTATAAATCTGCGACTATATGAAATAGTTTCATCGATTTACTCGTATGCCCTACCATCATGCAGATCTGGCGCATAGCTATTGTTCGCATCCTCACAAGTTAAATTTAATAGTTTCTTTGATCACCTTAGATTAAATTATATTACAACTCAACAGCATATTGAAAAATTTATGCATAAGTGTTCTTACAGATGATTACGTGCGCATAGAAACAGCGAATAATAATAATAATAATTACTAGTTACTATTATAATTATTTAGATTAGTTTAGGCCTTCTTAGTCACAACAACGACGTGATCAAGAGAGGAATAGTGAAGGGACCATCGAGTATGAACACGTACACCGGAAATCTAAGCACAATGTGTGTCTCACACAGGCCATCCTTGTGTGGTAAAACGAGTGTCTGGCCTCACAGGATATAATGCACATTTAAACCGAAAGTCGGGAAGAAAATTCAAATAAGATAAAAATGCAACAAGGAAGTAGTAGGTGCTGAAGAAAAAGATGATAATGAGCCGAAAAAACATAATCACTTAAACAAAACCAGAAACACTATTTTAACAAGCTCGTGCCCTACCATTCTTCTCTTGGAAGCGTTACTTCCCTTAGATACAATAGTTCTTTTCTCGTGATGAAGAAACAGAAAATCGGGAGATTTCTGCAGTAAGATGAAGGTTAAGAGTAAAGTATTTGGGGTGGAAAAATAAGTCAGAGAGGAGCAAGAATAAAAGGATGGTCCGTAACATGTTATAGAATAGAATTGTACTGTCCCGAAATATGCTACTTTAACACATAAGGTATAATATAATTGATCCTATGACACATTGAGATAAAAGAAAGAAACAATTTCACAGTTAGGCAGGGAAGCAATTTATAGAAAAGTTCATGAATATTATTAAAGAGGCCAGTAAATGACATCTAACACTTGTCAATTCTTAGAACAGAGTTTAGCAAGTTTCGACATAAATTTCACTTGTTCTTCACTCGCAAGGCCATTCACTTTATCCCGCACAAGTTCACAGCATGTTTGGTAATGTAATCATCATTTCCAGCACTCCTTTTTCATGCGAATGAGCTCTCAACAACATTAAGAAATTTCTCATGAAATAACTCCACCATACTTAATTCGAATGCTCTCATCTTTCTTACTCCTTTTACACTTACAAAATCCCCCACTGCCCATGACATCAGTACATGTATCTGCTACCGGGGAAGGCTTGGTGCAGGCGCCACAATTTCGAGGCTTGGATCCACTACTTACATGAACGATGTTGTATTCAATTTCGGTTGAAGTGCCCATTAACTGAGTCTCTACAGTATTGTCAGGTTCTTCCTGAAACCAATCTGTCGACCAACACAACAAAACTCTCTGTACAGGGTTCTTTGATTATTTGCCTTCCACTTGAAATGTGGGTAACAAAATCATCACTTGAATTAATATTCATGCTGCTCATGCTACTATTTGGGTGCACACAATCCGAAAAAAAGGCCATAAGTTTAGCGTGCATCCAAGGCTTGCTCTCCACAGCTCCAGACCCTGATGGTTTCATCCTTTCAGAAGCGAGGAGCTGCAAGAAATAGAAACGTAGGGATGACCTCTTCTTTAGAAGATCTGAAAAAAATAATATCATTTAGAATTATTCTTACACCATTGATATAATAGTCATGCACATAGTTACTGGTTATATTGATTCTTGCAATAGTGTTTGCGACAGACTTAATTAATTAAGTACATAGTACATGTTTGTATGCTCCAGTACATGAGCTTCATTGCAAACTAACATGTTTTGTTAGGGAACAACACAAGAAGTAAAGATATGAGTAGTGGATTGTTTGAGAATTATATGTTAAAAGAAATATCATTAGGTAATGCTACAATAATGTTTATAGTACACAGCCATACAATCTGGGACTGACTTTCATCCAACACTGAAAATTATTAGCTAATGAAGGAAAAGTTTTCCATGAGTTGTATTGAGAACTCAAATAAACAATAAAAACCTCAACATTACGTTACATGAGGGTCACACATGACTACAAAGATTCACCTATGTCATAGTGATAGTTTTCATAAAACCTCAACTGTATGATCTAAATTAGAAATTGCCCTTCTAGCAAAGGGTTCACTTCGTAAAGAAATAAATACTATCAGGCTATGTTTACTTCACTTCTAAAACTGTCAGTAACAAGTGCGCACTTTTCCACAAGCTTCTCGCCTAAGTTCAGAATAATTTGCAGAGAATCTCACCCATTTTCAGAACCCTAATTTTTCTGCCAAATATTTTAAAACAAAGGCAAAAAAACTGAACGCCCAAATTCCCCTGTCATGCAAAATGGCAATAAGACATCTGTACAAACTTTCACATTTGCAAAAAGATGCAAATTTAAGAGTACAACAACATAGAGCAAACCAATTCCATCATAGATGATCAGCACCATGCAAATAGAGCATTCACAATTCAATAGATGAAACAACAAATTCAAAATTAAGAGCAAAATTTCAGAATCTATTTGATACAAATAACTGGCAGTTTAAATAGGTCACCACTAACATTTATACCACTTGCTGTTCTCCACAGAACAATATCATTACAAACATCTTAACTCATAACCTAATGTCAATAATGTTTTTCTATCAACACTGGTAGGTAATAATGGCCCTACTTATCATTTTTGTTGTGTTCAACATTGACACGCTTATGCTCATTGTACAGAACTTAAAAGTTAAAAGAATTACCTAACACCATTTGCTTGAACATAAGATTATGCAGTAATCCAGAAGGGAAACATATGACTAATGGTAATCACAAAAAAACAGTGGATTTTTTTAAACATGATCAAGTCATTGTTAGTTGTTACTTCCATTTAAAGAAAAAGTACAACATGAATCAAAAATACTTAGAGATATTTTTTTAGCTTGCATCCGCACTTTCAGTTACATTACTCTTCTCATTATCTACCCCTCTTTGATCTGAGCCATTGTTTACTCTTTAAATTCGAGAATAGAGTATGTAATTCAAAGTAAATATTTTTGCTTTTTTTAATAGTTGCTAACTTCAACCAAATAAGCCTGGATAAAATTAGCCCTCTGAAAATTTGAAAACTGCATTCTCAAAATGACCAATTTCATTGTTGAATGAAATAACTGCTCATTCATAATATTTAAATAATGTAATTCACTTTAAACACCTGCAAAAGAAAAAGAAATGAACTCTTGAGGCATTCTTGCACACCATTACACTTAACTAGAAGTATAATGCTGATTGGTGGTTTCAAAAATCTGAGTACACTTACAATATTTATTAGTCACGATTGTTTTCTAAAGGTCTACACAATTAATGCAAATTTTAAGCTATAACTAACGTCTGGTTGTCTAGGATCTGTAAATCAAAAGTCATTAAAATTAGATGGATCTTTTTTCATACAACACACTTGTTAAATAAATTTAACACTTTAACATAAAATATAATTCATTTTAATTATATTGAAACTTTTATAATTTAAAAAACAATTAATAAATTTAAATACACTGAAAGGAACTACAATAAAAACACTTGCAAAACAAGTTCTTTGACACATTTTTCTGTAAATAGCATTCATGAGCAATGATAAAAAAATTAAAAACCAACAGTTTTTCATTTACCACATAATCATTCATGTAAAACATGTTAACATTGTTGGAAATAAATGTTAAGTTTGACTGGCAACAGGCTACTTGCTTTTTTAATAAACTGCAAGACCTAGCACTGAATTTCATTGCTTTACATTTTGATACCACCACGAAAACAGCTGAGAACCATATCGTATATATATTTCAAGCCAAAAATGGCCACAAACATCATTTAAAGTCAACATAACAGCTGCGAAACTTGTCAACACTGTCTGCCATCTTTTTTCTTCGTAGTTCATTTGGTGACTGAAAACCTCTGACGACCTTTCACGAAATGATGAGCCTCCATTCATCAAATGATGTAGAATAAAACGAGCCATAGGCAAATTATGAGTTTAATTTTGAGGACAATTTCTAAGCTAATTTCATTGCACTAAAATAATTAAACCGCACTGTGGAAAGAGTAAACACCTGTGCTGGGCTTGT
>JACJUY010009187.1:4832-18716 GCA_014220935.1 Platorchestia sp. MABIK | reverse complement strand
CCCCCCCCCCCCCAGAGCCGCTGTACCCCGGTGCGGGCAACGCGCTGCAGCTGCACCGGAAGTACACGTCGCTCTTCGTGTGCGACTTCGACCTGAACCTGTACCCCTTCGACGTGCAGCACTGTGCTGTGCACCTGCGCCTTATTGACGCGCCTAGGTGAGTGTGCTGTGCACCTGCGCCTTATAGACGCGCCTAGGTGAGTGTGCTGTGCACTTGCGCCTTATTGACGCGCCTAGGTGAGCGTGCTGTGCACCTGCGCCTTATTGACGCACCTAGGTGAGTGTGCTGTGCACCTGCGCCTTATTGACGCACCCAGGTGAGTGTGCTGTGCACCTGCGCCTTATTGACGCACCTAGGTGAGTGTGCTGTGCACCTGCGCCTTATTGACGCACCTAGGTGAGATGCTCACTTCAACACCTGGTCTTAATTATTCTTAAACTTTGAAATGCTGGATTGAAAAAGTTCGTCACTTTTGGTATAATTTGTCGTTGGAATATTTGAATTAGTTAACGTTGCACATTCATTTTGTCAGACAGTATTGCAATCAAAAACTGGCCTGGAAGAAAATTCTTTATTTTGCTATCTTCTTACAAATGAATAATTGCTCTGTGTATATATATATATATTTGTATACAGTATGTCTTACAAAAACCCGAACCGAGTACTAATTATTCCGTATCAGTAATACCATCATAATCAGTAATACCTTTTCTATAGGTTAATTTTGAAGAATAATTATGCTTGAAATTAAATGCTCACGGTATCCTTATGATGGTATCACTGATACGGAAAAATAAATCCTCGCGTCGGGTTTTTGTGGGACATACTGCACAACTTAGCGCCCGACTAAACTGACACTCAACTGACATGTCCCGCAGCAACTACCTGAAGTTCAGCGCGGAGGCGGTACGTGCGGAGTATTTGGGGCCGGAGCTGCTCATCGAGTACCAGGTGAGTGTACCTCTGGTACTGTTATGTCACAGTGAAGGTGTTCCCAAGAGAGGAAGGCGAAAGGCACTCTTTAGTATCGAATTTCGGGAATGGGGAATTTTTGCATGCGTTCCTACACTCGAAGGAAGTTCATGAAACAAGATGAAAGTTGAAGAAGAAAGTAGCAGATAGTAGTAGTTGAAAGATGGTCCGTAACAAAAGAACCTATTCGAATTGAACAATGGGAACACCTATCGCCCATAGGAACGTAGTAAGTGCTGAAGAACAGGACAGCGGTGAACCGATAAAAAAGATGTTCAGTAACAAAAAAGAACCTTTATTATTTCAGCAATAATGAAGTTTACCAAACGGGCATCTCGGACCCCACATTTTTCGTTATTCTTAATTTACTCTAACATACTTAAATTACTTTATTTAATTTCTTTTAATGCAATTCTTTAATTTAACTTATTGACTTGAATAATTTCAAAAATTAATTTAACTTAGTTTCTGCATTTCATAAATTTGAATAATTTCAAATAATCATCAATTAATCGGAACAGAACTTGACTAACTCGAAACGACCTCTCCTATGCCAACCGAACCTGAACCTGTGGTCTGTGTTTACACCGCATTACGACCGAATTATTTTACTTCAGAACGAAACATTGCGGTAATTTCCCTAAATTTATCATGCATGAAACCCAGTACGTGTGAAATTTTCATGGAAGCATTTGGAAAATAAATACAATGTAATTTATAAATGTCCTCAAAGGACAGTATTGAGCCCTTTATGGTGAGAAATTTTCATCGGAGCATTTAGAAAATAAAAACCTTTTGATTGATAAATGTCCTCAAAGGACAGTGGTTTGTGATCAGTGTTGTAGCGTTGAGCACATCGTGAAACGTCGAATATTTTCTCACGGCACGCAGCCTTCCAAGTTAAATCCGCATCAGAGAACGTAGGACATTCAATAGGCTTAGACTAGTTGGGTTTTTCTAACCCATGCTATAAGGACTGGCATCCTCAGGGGGGATACGGTTAGGTCCCCTCAGCTGTAAATAAGACTGAGGGACTTCTGTCTTTTGTGCCCACTTTGTACCTTTCAGTTTTCATGCCTTCTTCGCTATCTCTTCTTTGTCTTTCGTTCCTCCCCCTTCCAAACTTGGTGTTTGTGTGCGCAGGAAATGACGTGCGGAAACACATCTCGTGCATGGATTCACCGTGTTCTTCAGTCCACATTAAATGGTCCCTTCTCTTTGCTCTCTTGAGGTTGCCATTGTTGTGACAAGGAGTTTCAAACTTACTAATGTCATGAAAATAGTGCCTAAATAGTTTAATTTTGTCATTGAGTTTTGGGTCGGACGGCCTTAAACGGCTAAGTGGGTGGGGCATGAGCTGGAGGCAGTCCTTACACAGGCAGTGTTGCCATCGAGGGTATCTTGAACGGCAGATCATAAGATAGAACATAATAAGAAACGGAAACAGTACCGTTAGTTTTGAATAACAGACGTTCACATGAACTACAATAATTAAAATATCCGTGTCATTACCCTCAGGTTCACCATAACAACCATGTCATTACCCTCAGACTCACCGTAACAACCACAATAACGTTATCATTACTCTCAGGCTCATGAAAACAACCACAACCACCACAATAACGTTGTCATTACCCTGAGGCGCGGCCATCACCCCCAGGTGGGGTCCCTGAAAAGGATATTCATGAACGCGACGGCAGAGGAGGTGAAGTTCGAGGTGACGCTGGGGCGCCGCTCCGGGTACGCTATCCTCACCATCTACATCCCGTCCCTCATCCTGCTGGTGATTAGCTACGTTACCCTCTTCTTCAGGCCGAACATCTTCGAGGTGAGGGTCATGGCGACCCTCACGGCCCTCCTCGTCGTGGCAACCCTCTTCACGCAGGTGAGGGGACTTTCGCCCTCAACACGCAAGTGAGAGTAGGTCTACCCCACGGTAGAGGAAACAAGATAGGGTCATTTCTATGGGGGAAATTACACTTCTTCTTGCTCGAGTAGCCAATAGACAGGCTTAATTTCAAACAAACTTTATGACGTCACCAAACCGCAGTACCATTAGGCCAATAGTGGAGACGGATTTGGGAGTAGCAGTGCTACCAGAAGCAATATGAGCGCTGCTATTGGTTCGTTGCTGTGACGTCAGCAAACCCACACAGTCGACGAAAAAAAGACTGGTTTGACCCTACCTTGTTTCCTCTACCGTGGTCTACCCTCTTTATGTAGGAAACTGACGCTGGTTAGGGTATCTCTTATCTTGTGTTAGAAAAGGCAATTGTAGCAGGTGAGGGTAATTCTGGCATAGGCGAGGGGAACTGGTACAGGTGAGGGTCTCATCGTCAAGCACATACCTACCTGATGTGTTTGAACGGTCGAATTTCTTACACGAATATATTTTCCCGCGTTAAAAAAATGGAGAACATTTTCTCAGTAGCAACACTAATTAAACATGAGAAGAATACTAATTGTTCCATTTGCCCGGCAGGCGTCCTCCTCCCTGCCGAAGACGTCGTACTTCAAGATGGTGGACATCTGGCTGCTGTTCTGCATCGGCGTGATTTTCCTGATCATCATCTGCCACGCCCTCATCGACGCGAGCCTCAGCCAATCAGAGCACGGCGATCCAGACACTAAATTCCTGAACCAAAAACTGAAAAGCCACAACGAAAAGCTGAAAAGCTTTGTGGATGTGTTGAAACAGCGCAAAATTCGTGAAATAAAAGGCAGGGGGCACCCACGGCGCCGGCGCGCCGTCTCCACCAATCAGGTGACGGTGCGGCCATATCAAGGTCACGGGGGCGTGGCCTCGGGTGTGACCAACCGCACCATGGACGAATTTATCTACGGTACCCGCATATACGGACGGGGTGCGGGGAGCGCGCAGTCTGGTATTTCAGAGCGCTTCAAGCGAACTGAAACTGTAGAAAACGACGATGGAAAATGGCGGGAGTGCGACTCTAGGAAAGAAGAAAAAGATGATTCGGAACATAGGACGTCAAGTGCGCCGTATGTGAGCGCCAGTAAACTCATAACGGCCTCCAAAATACTCATACTCATCTTGGTTGCGCTGTTCAACATCATCTACTGGTCCTACATCAATAGTTAAGGACTCGGAAATACCAACGGACCAGGCGATTGAGCTAACCATGAAATTACTACAGCTTTCGTATCATTGCGTGAACTGATATTTCAAGATTATAAATTATTAGTTTTTTCGAGCCTCCCTACCTGCAACAAATGCGATCCAAAGAGAGGAAGATGGAAGGCACCATTTAGTATGGAGTTAAAGGAACGCGGAATCTATGCAGAAAGGGCATAGAAACAGTAAATTGAGAAAGAAGTTCATGAAACAAGATCAAAGTTGAAAAAGAAAGTAGTAGGTGCTGAACAACAGGACAGCAGTGAACCAAAAAATGGTCCTTAACTTAAAAACATTTTATTTCAACAAAAAGAAGGCCTACCTAACTCTGAGCGCGGGCCCTTACATTTTACCCCACGGAGAATCTGATATTTCAAAGTCAAGCTTAGATTTGGGGGCTGTCGGCTCCATTACCGAATATTAAAATAGATATTAAATACTCCGTTCCAATACTTGGACAGTTATCCTCTCGTGAGAATGAGCGTGTTCCAATACTAAAATAGTTATCTGCTTATGAGACAGTAGACATATTTAGAAAAAGTGAACTCTTTATTCGTAGGCTAAAATGTTTTTGTGGTGCACAGTGTGCATCGCCGTACAATGGCTTAACGCTAGATCAACCAGCGTCTTTACTGAAGAACAATGGAAAATCACTCACATCGTTATTTTCTGAATGCTTTGATGGAAAGCTCACATTTAATTGGCTTCAGTTATGACAATTCAACGTTAATTATTATAACTGTCAATCCGACAAAAAAAAGCGCCAACTCTCGAAATTTACAAATTTATTGAACAGATTTGGGTTTTCCTAGATGCTAGACACCCTCTAAACTTTCAGTTGCTGTTCTGTTGTGGTCGTAGGAGGTGCTATCCATGTTATAACAAAACTTCAACTCCATAAAAAGAGCTCTCCAGAAAAATCTCGTGAAATGGACTTGGCGCTTTTTTTGTCTGATCGACGGATAAATTCTCATGTATTTAAGAGAAATTATCATAATCGTGATATTCCAGGATTCAAAAAATTTGATCGTTATAGGGCTAACGCTCCTTACAAAAACGTTCATTTCCAATAAAGTTGACACATGAAATGTGTAACATTGGTCATTTGATCGATATCTTGTGCAGCACAGTTGTAGTTGGTCCATGTGCACCGCATGTGCGTATGAATGCATTCATCGATGAAGGCAGAATTTTAAAACACAACTTGAGAACAGTTTTTTAAATTGCCAAGCAACATTCAGAGAAAGTTCCATGGTATCTAGGCTATAACTAGATGGTATTAGGCAGAGAAAATAGCATGGTCTCTAGATTACAACTAGATGATATTATGCAAAGAAAACAGCGTGGTATCTAGGTTACAACTAGATAGTATTAGGCAGAGAAAATAGCACGCTATCTAGGCCGAAACTAGATGGTATTATGCAGAGAAAATTTCAAGGTATCTAAGCTACTAGATGGTATAATTAAAAAAAATTCATAGTGTTTGGGCATCAAAAAAAAAATTCTAGGTTGAAAGCACAGCAAATAAAAAATTAATTGCCTAATGGAGTTTAAAAATTCTACCTTCATTAAGGAGCTTAGAAGTTTCATATTCGTTATTTGAAGCATACATCTATGTATCATGTATGCATGTAGACATTTCTCTATAGAAACTCCAATAGATTAGATGTTAGTTTAAGCCTCCCTATCAGCAACAAAGGCGATCCTTTGTCATCACCATTCCTTTGGAAGACACCATTTACTATGGAGATAAGGGAACGCGGAACCTATGCACGAGATGCATAGAAACAGTAAGTTGGGAAAGAAGTTCATGAAATAGGAAAAAGTTCAATAGGTATTGAAAAACAGAAGAGCAGTGAACTGAAAAAAGATGGTCCTTGACATAACAAAGAAAGCATTTTACTTCAACAAAAAGAAGCCCTACTCACAGCGCGGAACCTCACATTTTCTCCCTTCGTTGTGTTGATTCTTACGGAAAACTCGAAGTAAGTTGTGATTGGCATTAGCTGCAAGACAATGTATTAATTGTTGTGATTGGCATTGGCTGTTAAACAATGTATTAATTATCGTGATTGGCATTGGCTGTATAAGACTACTAAATGTTTTAATAAAATTGGCTGTATAGCACTATTAAATGTTCAATTGGCATTAGCTGCAAAACGTTGTGACTGACTGTATAACACTGTGTTAGTTCTGATTAGCATCAGCTGTGTAACACTGTGTTAGTTCTGATTAGCATCAGCTGTGTAACACTGTGTTAGTTCTGATTAGCATCAGCTGTGTAACACTGTATTAAATAAACGATAAAATGGACAGAGCGGCAAATCTGGAGCTTTCACTCTTCACATTGGTCGTAAGTTTCTTCTTTGAATGAAAAGGTTAAATGAAATGAAACCCACCTAAATGGACGTAGATTCATCCATGCGAACACTCCCAACAATCGTCCGGACCAATCCCTCTGCGAACATATCAATGGTAACACAAACTAAGGACAAGGGAAATAACAAGCGTAGATGTGAGCAAACATTTTTTTCTCTCTGTACAGCTTACAGCTACACAACAAACTTACAAACTTCATTGGTGCATTGTACAAACGAAACTTAGGCCTACCTAATTTACTGTACACTGTACATGGTCGGAATGTTGTTTACAACACTGGATGTTTACAAACGGATATTTTGTGCTGTTGCTGGTGGCAGGTTTTGCAAGTATTCAAAATTATTAAAATTATCACTATTATAAAAGTAGCCGTGTCCGTCCGTCCCTCCGTCCGTGTGACCCCCTCTTGATTATGGTATCCACAATACGCAATCGGCTTATTTTTACAAATAGAAATTTTCTATGGAGCTTTCTCTGTTCAAATTCATCATGTCGGGCTGATATTTTTAATTGATAATGCAAAAAGAAATGTTTTAAATTCGTTCGACCAGTAACCTGGCTGCCACTGGGTATAAGGCCCAAGATTTTGGAACTTGAGTTATTGTTTTCGAAATTGTGATTTTCTTGAAAAGCTGCGATGGGATAATAGACGACATTTCAGAATAAAATTCAGGCAAAAGAGGCCACCATGGACAGAAACATGCCCAACCGTAAGAGAGAAGCAGCAAGACTTCGACAGCACGAAAGATGCCGGAGACTATCATGTGTATGGAAGATAAATATATATAACTGCAGATAACTATATTTCAATTCAGGAGCTTTCAACAATACACTGATACGTGTATAGTTGGTTAGGTTAGATTAGATTAGGTTGTAAAGAATATCAGCAGTTGAGACTTAAAAAAGTATAGGAAAGCCATAGAATAGCATGGGAAATCATGGGAAAGCCATGTTTATGCTCAGTTGGTCCGATGTCTAAACCTATAATTTTTTGACGGGCCGTGTGCACTAGTAATGATAAAAATGGTAGGCTCTGAAAAAATTGGATTAATAATGATAGAAGCCTTTAAAATTATTCAATTGATGTATTAATTATTGTTGAAAAACCAATAATTGGAATAGTAATTATGATTGAAATAATGAAAATACATGACCTAAAATAATACTGCTTAGCTATCAAATTAAAAATGGCAACTTACCCATTTGAAAATGTGTTGGAAAAAATTTGGGGACTTCACTACAAAAAAAAGGTAAATTTGGCGGACACGAATTAACAGATTGCTGAACTCTACAAAATCACACACTACGCAAAACTGAGCGAGATTATTTGAACTTACTAGAAACGCGCACGGAAAACAATGTAAATTGACAAAAATATTATTCCATGCTACTAAGAAGGAACACATCGACACCACACGAGAAATATGTGCACTAATGGACAAATCAAACACAGCAATAGTTAACAAACAAATCACGATACTTTCGAAAATCATCCAGCAAGAAACCATTCATATCAACACTTCCAAAAATCGTCCGGACCAACTCCGCACCTCACACAGCAACCAAAATAACAAAGAAATCAGCGGCTAATGGTTAACTTGGTGATAAATTCATCAAAAATCCATAGGCATACAACAAAATGTGAACTCCCATAGGCACACAACAAAATGTGAGCTTAGGCCTATCTTCATGTTGAGTAAAAGAACGAAGGCACTTAGTGAATTACTTTTCAGGAGCCGGCAGGCTGCATAGGCCTACTTCAGAAACAGGCAGACTGAATAGGTTTACTGCAAGATGGAGTTGACTACATAGGCCTACTAGAAAAATGAAGTTGGCGGCAAAGGCCTACTTCAAGATAAAGTTAGCCGCATAGGCCTACTCCAAGATGAAGTTGGCCGCATACGCCTACTTCAAGATGACGCTGATCGCATAGGCCTACTCCAAAATGAAATTGGCCGCATAGGCCTACTTCCTGACGAGGAGGTTGGCGAAGAGGGCCCCCAGATCGACGTGGGAGTAGGCGCTCCTAGCGAGCACCTTCTGCACCTCCGCCCGCAGCGCAGCGTACGCCCTGCGTAAGTCCGCGTCCCGCGCGCCTGCACACAGCGCAGGTAAGTCCACGTACCGTCTGACTTAACGCGTTCAGCGCGATAGCTTAATTTCAATAATAATAATAGATTTAGGGATGAGTTTCCACCAGGGTCACCAGCAATTGCTTAATTTCATGTACCATATTCAACTCAAATTTACAGTGAGTTGTCGTAAGTAATTTTAAAAATAGCAAACATTAACTGGATCGGGCCTTCATAGAATACGTATTTATGAAAATTGGGTTTGTGACCACTGATAGGTCAGCAGCATCGTGAAAGTTCATTCCGTGCACACAGGCAGCACACATCGCGAACAGCGTCTCAATAGGTGTGTGACCCACGCTCGGGTTTATGGCAATACATGAATCTTATATCATCCATTCATGAAGTTTTCTTATATCGATGCATGAATACAAACCGGCAAGAGAGCAGTCAAGTGCATCAACACGTTAACCGCCATCAGTTAAACTTGAGTTCAACATTCAACTTAAGTCATTAGATGTAAGCAATTTTGAAAATAGCAAACAAGAACTAATTCACGACTTCATTTAACCGTACAACCGCGCAAACGTAGTGAACGTGTTAAACTTGAGTACTAATAACTAGTTGAGTACGTACGAATAATAAGTCGAGTAATAGCAATTACTTGATTACTAAAAATAAGTTGAATAATAACAATTAGTTGAGTACTAATAATAAGTTGAGAGATAACAATTACTTGATTACAAATAATTAGTTGAGTATTAATAATAAGTTGAGTAATAACAATTAGTTGATCACCAATAATTAGTTGAGTACAAATAACTAGTTGATCACTACACATGCGACAACACAACTGAACACACAAGACGAGACGAGCGCACTCACGGTCGTCCTTGAGCGCAGCGCAGGCGAGCGGGAAGTCGAGGATGTAGTCGTAGTAGCTGAGCTGCTTGTAGAGCTGGCCCTCGCTGTACTGTAATGTGCACACTCTATTGTACATAGTGTATTGTTCACAGTATATTGTACAGTCCTTCCGCGTCGGAGACCACAATCGCACTTCTACGTAAAAAATAGTTGAGTGGGAAAAGTTTTGCGCAAGTATATATATTTTTCTTTTGTGCGCACAATAACTTTTTTCTAATGCGAAAATCAAAAATTTTGATAGAAGAAAATGTGTTCAGAATTCAACTTTACAAATCTATATTCATTTTTGTTCCTCTAGATGCAATAGAAACGTGAACAGTGAAATTTGAAAAATTCGGTAATTAGGAAAAATACAGGGTAGTAGATCCCCGTAAGGGAACGCGGAATCTATGCTCAAGGCGCATAGAAACAGTAAGTTAAAAAGAAAGCTCAAGAAACAAGATAAAAGTTGAAGAAGAAAGTAGTAGGTGCTGAAATACAGGACAGCAGTGAACCGAAAAAAGATGGTCTATAACAAAACAATAAACATTTTATTTGAACAAAAAGAGGGCCGACCTAATTCTCAGCTCGGGACCTCACATGTTCCCTTGGGAGCGCTAATTCCCACAGATACAATAGTTTTATCCCCCTGAGGGGACCAACGCAATTCCACACCACATCTCCACCGTGAGAGAAGCACCTCTAGAATCACTGCACCCATCAGTTACTGCAGCTCTATTGTCAAATTAACCGTGGCAGTACATTTCGATGTCCCAGGACTGTGTGAGACGGTTACTGTAATCCTGCGGTCACTGCAGAATTTTAGAAAGAATATTTGTTCCACTTGTTGAAATGGGTCAACTCGTTGAAATGGGTGAACACGTTAAAATGGGAGACCTCACCTCCCGGAGCAGGACGCCCTTGTGGCACACGTTGCACACAGGGAAGCCCCTCACGAAGCGCAGGGGCGTCCGGCGGCACCTGTTGCTGCAGCCGGGATCCTCGCACACCAGCCAGCCCTGCGGGGATGGCAACCGTGTTACGCAGCAACTAGCCAATAGAAGCCGGGTAGTGGCAACTGTGTCAAGTGGCATCCGGCCAGTGGCAGCTGCGTTAGGTGGCAAGGGACTGGCTGTTTATTCAGTATACAATCATCACCATTTCCCTGATTTCAACCAGCTCGTGCTCCTCTACAGTTACTGTACAGTCGAACCGCGACATACAATTGCTTTAACATACGAATTTTCCAACATACGATGGAAAATTTGATCAAATTTATCGACTCAATACCCGATGGAAAATCCAACATTCGACGTCGAAGTTTTGCGGTTAAAACCGCTATGCGGCAAAACTCACGACGGGACAGAAAAGTGAGTTCCCAGTTGCGTTTCACTTCATAAATATCTCTGGAGATCGGCTCTTACTTCTTAGTGATAATTTGTGCTATTTTTCCATTCTATTTCATTATACCATTATCATGGCTAAGCCAAATGGTCGCAACACGTCGACGATCTCAACAATTATAAACCAGAAGGAAGGGAGGTTTTTGAGCTGTAGAATGTATACAAATAGTTTTACATGTATTCCTATGGGAATAATTGATCCAACATACGAATAATTTAACATACGACGCAGGTCTCGGAACGAATTAAATTCGTACGTCAAGGTGTTACAATTAAATTCAAATGTCGAGGTATTACAAAAAATTCGCATGTCTAGGTGTTACTGTATTTGTTCACTTTTTGTGATACATTCACCAAGTCAAAAACCATATTCACCTCACACACAACTCACTGTGCATGTAACTAATAATTAAATCATCCATAAAATCTACACATGTATTTTAATTTATAATAAGACATCAGACATCACCAACCCACACCACCTGTCAACTGACGGCACCAGCTGTCAACTCACCGTATAATAAGACATACCAGGCACCACCTGTCAACTGACGGCACCAGCTGTCAACTGACGGCACGAGCTGTCAACTCACCGTATAATAAGACTTGACGTGCGCCTGGAGCTGGCGCGTGAGGCAGTTGGTGAGGGGTGTAAGGTGGTGCAGGGGGGGATCCCTGCACTTGGGGTTGGGGCACCTCAGCAGGAAGGGGTCCAGCCGACCCCCAGGGACCTGTGTGGGGACACGTGGAATAAGTCAGGGGTCCCACAACAGGTGAGACGAGTCAGGGGTCCCAGGACACGTCATCTGAGTCAGGGGTGCCAGACCCAACCCACTGGGTGAACAAAACTTAATCCTGCGATGGGTTAAACTCAAGTTCAACATTTTAATTGAAATTTAGTCAATTGTAGTAAGCAATTTTGAAAATAGCAATTATGAACTGACTCGTGCCTTCATTTCGCCTAGATTAAGTATTTATCAAAAATTGAGTTTGACAACTGATCGGTCAACAGCATTGTGGAAATCAGCTCAGCAACCGCCGGTGAGTCCCTTTGCTGGAAACGTGTTGAAGAATTAATTAAATACTCAATTGAATATGGATCCCAATGTAAATATACCTCGTGTTGCCTCAAGCCTAATTATGAACTATGGTCTATTTTTGAATTGATTCACCATTCATTAACTTCAAGGCCCCGAGCACACTGGCCACTCTGTGGCACCATTGAGGCTGAGGTGTCCCATAGGTTTCCGTTGTTTTCAAGTTTTGCCAGGAACACTGTGGCTGGCTGTCGCCCAGCCCCGCCACTGGCCTAGCGTGGCGTGGCTTTGTAGCCGGGAGCGCCACACTAGTGACTTGTGACGACCACGAGTGGCAGCCACTCTGTTACCAGGAAATTATATCAATGGAGCAAGCACATGAGCCAGAATGCGACCCTATCTCGGTGACAGAAATAGTGTATTGCCGTTTGAATTAGGGTAAAGAGCTCATTAAAACTTTCTTGGGACACCCTAAAGCAGCTTAAGAATTTTGCACTGTGTGCTCTTGAGTTCCCCATAATGGAGTAAAATTGTCCATTGGTCAGCCTTGATGCAGTAATTGAGTGAATCCATAGTGCTCTCTGTCGACGACGGCGACGTCGCAGAAACAATGCAAATGTTTCATTCTTTCATCCTCGGAGTCCATGCTGAAACCGAGACCTCGAAGGGTGGGGCGTGACTCGGCGTTGGGGTCGCCACAGTAGCCAGTGTGCTCCAAACACCGCCACACGGCGCTGTGGCTTCGTCGCGCCATGGAGTGGCTAGTGTGCTCGGGGTCCAAAGTTCATTCTTCACGATTATCAAAAACTAATGTAATTCGATATCTTGCTGAATTAAATCTTGCAGGTGTGGATGCCAAACAAATATCTCCATCCAAATAGTACCGGCGATTAAAATTTGTACTTGTGCACTGGTGAAACAAGCATCAACTGTGTATTTCAATCTAAAATTGTCTATAATTTTGAAGGGCACAGGTCAGGTGTAGGTGAAGGGCACCACTCCCCTACATGAAGGGCACCACCCACCTGCATGAAGGGGGCGTCGACCACCACGCGAGTGCCACATTCGGGCACAGGGCAGGTGTAGGTGAAGGGCGCACAGCCCCGGAAGCGCTCCTCAGGGGGCAGCTCGCACCCCTCCCCTTGCTCCTCCTCGTCGTCTTGTGTGTACTGACGCCCGGACCTGTACGACGACGGATCCAGACCTGCACGTACATGTGCGTTTGTTAGTACGTGTACTGTAGCTGCACGTATATGGGCGTTCGTTTGTACTCGTACCGTAGCTGCTCTAAGTACTGTTAATTTGCACACTCTCCAAGTTTTTATATGAATACTCGTACATATGTATATCAGTTTTATCGATCATAATCATAACAGATGCTCAAATTGTCCACCCTCTTCATTGACACAAGCATCAATTTTGTTCAGAAAACCTTCGTTTACTCCCGTAGTATTTAATTTCAAGATTTTTAAATGTATTCTGGTTGTATTTTTTATGCTTAACCGGACACAACACAAAGCATCACACAGCCCAACAAACTCCCAATACACACTCTCATACTCCTAGTCCCAGCACAATATACCCAACCCAACACACCCTCATACTACCAGCACAATACTCCCAACACAACACACTTCCACACATCCAATCCAGCACACTTCTACATATCCAACCCAACACGCTTTTACACACCCAACCCTTTAACACATCCACACACCCAACCCTATAACACATCCACACACCCAACCCTATAACACATCCACACACCCAACCCTATAACACATCCACACACCCAACCCAACACACTCGCTGCACAACACGCCCAACATAACACCCCCTCACTCTCAACACAACACACTCCCAAACACCCACCCCCACACTCCCAGCCTAACATACAACACCCAAAATACCCCAGTCCAACATCCCTCCAACACACAACACCCAACACACCCCCAGTCCAACATCCCCCCCAACACACCCC
>JACJUY010009186.1:3564-18612 GCA_014220935.1 Platorchestia sp. MABIK | reverse complement strand
CATCCGGCTTGTTTGAAATGAAGCTTTCTATTGGCTAGTCGAATTGACGAATGTGCGCGGCTGTCCCCGTGGAAGTGACTTTACCTCCTTTAGTCTACCATGGGTAGGGCTCAGTTTGCAACAGGTACTCGGGGTGGAAGGGTGCAGTTTATCCATGCTGCGTTCAAGGACTACTTACCCAACATGCCGAGCTCATGCATTATACACAAGTGCAGTAGTATTTTCAAAAAAGATTCAGACATAATTTTCACGTGTACGTACAGAAATTTCTTGAATTACACACTTCAACATGAATACATTTAGCTACAAGGTAAAATTGAAGCACATAAACTACTTAAGTGATTCCGTTGCAGATGGATTACAATATGTCTAAAAACTAATATTGACCGTTTTAGCGGTAGTGAGGCAACAATAAAATTTATTAGTGACTATGATATATTAAATTCCAGAAATAATTTGTCACATGGATATAAGAAACCTATTAACTCAAATAATGCGGGCAATGTTTTTTCTACCCATGATGAAGACACTTTGTACATAACATCACTTTGCTGCCCAACATTTGTCAACCTAATGTGCGAGTCAGTCAGGAAAACAGGATTTAATTATTTTCAATCCGAATTAAAAGCATTAATAACTTGTTCTACGAAATTGTAAAACAGGGCATGTGTTTTTTTACTTAGGTATAAAATAAGTCAAGATCATTTAAAATAAATTTTCTGGAAAATTGAAAGCAGAGGTGTTTGCAATAACAACCTGACAGCAAAAAAAATTTGCTTGCTCCTATAAACGTCTATTTGTTCACAACGAAATAAAAGATGTTCTTAATGGTTACCTCCCGTCTTTTGAAGATGTAACAATTTTGACTGCACCTAGTGAAAGTAAACCATCTTCATTAATCTCATCTTGCGCTACAAGTGTTCACCAATTCGTGTTCTACGAATAGAATAATGTCTGACGATGTTCAATGCTATGATTCATGAAAAGAGGAGACATGTATCAAATATGTAGAAAATTGTTCCAAATTTTTATCTAACTCAGTGTATTTTTATAATGTTGTTTCTTATACGGGAGGATCCATAGTAAGAAAATTAAAAAAATGTTCTCCGTTGAGAATCATGAATAATTGCCCCTCCCTTTTCAAAATACTTGCAACAAAGATTCCTTTGAAGTTCATTGATCTTAGAGAGAAAGTGCACTTGACCTTTCCATCAAGTGATGTAATTGACATATGTTTAATTGCTGAAATGATATGTCAGCAAGATCTTGCCATGTGTATGAATCCTAATACAACTTAAAAAAATGTTTTATTCTACACTTCGTATTTGTATTGAAAAGAAACTGTTCACTTCACTTGACAACCGCTGTTTCGAAGTTGATCCTCTAAATAATCATGCTTATCTATTAAGGAAATGTGTTTTATATGAATATATTACTTTGAGATGTCATCATTTAATTAAAATATTTAACGAAACCATTCATAAACAGAAAAAATTAGCTGTCAGATCTGAATTAAATTAACTTCATTTTCAGGTATGTAAATTTGATACTTATATTCTATAAAATTTTCTCTGTACAACAAAATGAAATTACTGTATGGTTGTAAAAATGTTCTTTATTAACTTAGAACACGAATAAAAAATCAGGTATGTAGAGCGTATGTAATTATTCATTTCTTTACATAACTGGATGTAAGTTGCTAAATAAACATTTCTATGTAATGTGTTTTTTTATCATTCAGCGAGGACGCAATTGAAATATATGCCTAATAAAAATTCGTATAGCACAAAGTAGCGCAAGTCTGCCATTGCCACAGCGCGGTTTTCAGTCGCTGATGATGGAGATTGGGGTACACCTCCACTGCTACACCACCTCCACAATTGGAGCCAAATGCCGGGTAGGCGTGGCTTGGGACGGCAGAAGTGGCTTCACTAGCTTGACTGGCAAAAGATAGCGATGCCGGTTCCATGTATCCAACTTCCTTGGCATCTCACTCTCCGTCTAAATGCAAGTGGGGAAGCTTGAGCGGTTGAGAGGGGTAGGGTGGGGGCATCACTCTGGGGAAGAAACCCTCCGTCTAAAGCCACTTTAAGAATGAGAAAAGTCTTATCGACATCTCTTCCTCACCCGCACCCTGTCAGCTGGAAGCCTCCCCTAAAGTTCAAACTCAAAAGTACCTGAGAATCGCACACGGAAATTCTCAACAACTCTAGGCTCAATTATACTTTTGTCTACAAGAAGCCAACAATAATTTATTACTGGTCTTGGTACGAACTACCTCAGTTGTATTTATACGGGATATGACAAATCTTGCATAAATACTGTATTTCATCGTGCAAATCGTACATCTAGTGCGTTTAAAATATTCCAACATGAAATTGAATTTAACAGGAAATTATTGATTAACAAAAAGTATTCTAAGTTTGTCTTTGATAATTTCATCCAAAATTTTTTAGATAAAAATATCGTCCCTCTCCTGTCACCTTGGGCGTATAGCAAACAGACAATGTACATAGAACTACCATTTGTGGGTTATTTGGATTCGGAACCAAAAAAATATCTATGGTCAGTAGATATTTTGCTTCAGTTGACGTCAGAGTGTTTTATAGAAATGTTTTAAAAGACGTTCATCTTTTAGGATGTGCCTAATTTTATAAGTGCTACTGCTGCAGCTAGACTAATGTTCGTATAGCACTAAACTTCAACAATTTATGAGACACAGCTAAAATTCAATAATTTCTTACAGAACAAGTCGCACATATTCCATTCTATCTCATTGAGCAATTCGAGATTATGGTCAGCAGTTCTAACATCATTTTTAAAACAAATTATCTCTATACTCTGTGTACCGTTAATAACGAACAATATTTGAGCGAACAATATTTGAGTATTTTAGGATCTTTAGTCATATCCACCCACAAGCCTAACCTAAACTTAGAGTTAAGTGCAGTAATACTGGACATTGCTTCAACCTACTGACATATTTCTGTGTGTGTTTGCGCTCGGCTGTGTATGTGAGATTTCTTTGTTAAGCCAATTAAGGTACGTGCCGGATCTACTGCTATTTGAATGAGGATTAGGATCTAAGTTACTGTAGATGTTTGTTTACTTATTTTATTTACTTTTTTATGTTTCTAAGTTTGACCATTTTTTAATTCCTCATTTTAGCATTGAAGATGAAATTCTGATTTTCTCAGACATTTGTTATGAAAAATAATACAAATGTTTAACATTACATCGGTTCTCCTATTCGTCTTACGCGTGAGATTCGTAAGAATCGACCCATACCATATTTATATATATGTACATTTTCTATTTATTTACGAATTTCTATGTTCTGAAAGTAAAACATTTCCATAGAGGCCAAAGAATTTAGTAGAAGAATGGCCGATTGACATGAAATGGGCAAATCTCAATGGAAGATTCAGGCATCAAAATTAAATAGGAGGCATGTTCGGAAAACATTAATAAGGAAACCTGAAAATTGACGAATCAATGTCGACCTTGTTCTTCCAGTACATAAAAGCTAGTGAAATTAGCAAAATAAATGCTTCAGAAAACCAAAATCTTACTAAAATGGGCAATGGTTTTTTGTGGACAACGATCACAATACTTCTCAAAAATTTGGAGATCACTCTTTCAAACATCAAGAAAAACCGCTCTTATCTTCGAGCAAAGTGAACAAAATGCCTGGAAAAAACTGATGCTCGCATTAGTCACGGCTCACTCAGACAAATCGTCTTTAGCGATAAAAATATATTTTGCCCAACAACAAATATACAATCCTCAAAATTGTTCATTTTGGTAGAAATTTGGCGATAACAACTCAATAGTGACCATTCGACCACAAGGTGCGGCATCGGATACATGTAGTGTATTCTGCTTCACGGCCCACAGTTCCACTTGCTGATGACAGTAGGCTCATTTAAACTATTCTTAATGAAAACTTTGATTCAGAGGCAAATAGAATAAATCCGAAGCTGAAAAAGTCTCGATGTAGCGTTTAAGCAATTAAAATTAGCATCAACGTAGGTAAAACTATGATACATAAGTCTATCCTACTTTGATTCAAGCAAAAAGTATCTCTTCCAGCACATCAAAATCGGTGTTGACAAGAATAAGGAAAACCAATTTTTAAGAATTATTATTATTAAAAATCTGACTTTCTTAGAACATGCGTCATATCCTTGTTTTAAAATTCTTGAATCAATTAGAATTCTCAAAAGAGTGGAAAATGCGTTACATGAGAAACTGTAAAAGTGCCGTATAGAACATTAGTCCATCTATTTCTTCAAATGAAATAAAACCATGAATGGGACTGATAAAAAAATTAATGTACCTTTAAATGTGTGAAAACACCTTACGCGCTGTGAGAAATTTGGATTACAATGCCTTATCATTCAAATCCGAAGAATTACAATACCTACGTTGTGTAACTTCATGCATTAAACTTAGACTAATGATGTCAGTGATGACCTTAAATAATTAGTATTTTCTCTAACTGGTCGTCACGGTCATTGAACTAGAAACCGGAGTAAATTCATCCGCCTTTATTCTAAAAACCCGATCTTAATTCACTTTACACTTGAACGGAAATACGACGTGGAACCCGAAACTTTCTAACAACCGCGAGAGAAGCTGTTACGAAGCCTATGGAAAGAGTCTTGAATGACATTTATTGTCGATATTTTGGTGATTGGGGGATCTAGCCGTTAAAAAATAACTGTCTCATTTCCTTTCGATAATTCAGAATGACAGGCTTATCGCTCTTAGATAAAACTCATCTTAAAAATACGTTTTTTCTACCCACGCAGTAATCGCTTTCACGATTACCAGGAATTTTAAAACGTAGAATGCAATAAGCATTAAAATCATACATAATAAAGATTTCACATAATATGAATTTGAAATATGTACACAGTGTCAGTTCTATAAAACGCTTCGGAAACCAGCTCCATCTTCGGTTTAACAGTCTGAACGATTAAAAGAAAAAGAAAAAATCGGTGATTCCATATATTACAAGCTCAGTATAAAATCGACCAGTAAATTTGCAAAGGACATGAACTATTGATCCTTTTGAGAACCGATTTTTCTCTGAAAATATAAAAAGATTCTAAACTACGTAAATCTAAACCATTTGAAGTTGTGCTTAAAATAGAAAATTGTCCTCTGCTATGTTAATGTTCACAACACTGCTCGCTATAAAGGCGGATGGATAAATGAGATATGGTCAGAGGTCTATCGTTACTGCAGCTGACTCTATGCACGGTGTTGGGCAGTCTAAATATATGTAGAATGGCACAGTCGTCAAACCGACATAGCCAGATGTACATCGTAAACAACTAAACTTATATTCAAGGAATGCTCGCCTCCGTTTAGGAATTACGTTTTTGTAGCGAAAAAAGAGCCAACTTTAAGAGAATTACCAGACACAATACACTGTTCTACGGTAAGAAAATGTTTAAAAAAGAAGTCAGCCACGGTAGCAGAAGGCCTCTGACTGCTTCATTCATCCATCCACCTTCACAGCGAGCAGTGTTGTGACTATACAGGGTGTTGGTGGAACTCTTGGTACAAACTTCGGCTACTTCTAGAAAATAAAAAATTAAACACTTTTTCATCAGTGAAAAATATCGAAAACGCTTAGTTTTGTAAATATTAGGCTTAGCAGTTTTTAATGCTGCGCTTTAAGAACTCACGGAGATGCACTAACCACATGCACTAATGTTCAATAATAACACACGAGGGTAGTGAAAAACGTTAAATAACATGAGGTACTTTAATAAATAATAGAAAGTAACGCATCAAAGTAGGTGTACAAAATTTCGACCATTAACATCGATACACGCACGACACCTTCGTCGAAGCTAGTTGCGTACGTTGCCAAACAATCCTGGGTTGTCAGCGATATCTCCAGCAGCGACTGCAATTCGAGCGACAAGGTCTTCTTCCGACTCCACAGGTGTCGCATAAATCAGAGATTTCATGTGCCCCCATAAGAAAAAATCTAACGGAGTCAAATCAGGTGATCTCGGTGGCCAGGACACAGCACCACCACGACCAATCCATCGATTTGGAAATTTTTGTTCAAGAAACCGTCGCACATTTAGAGCATAATGTGCCGGAGCTCCATCGTGTTGAAACCAAAGTCGTATACGAATACCTAATGGCACATTTTCCAATCAACCAGGAAGGACTTCTTCATGAATGATTTTGTACACATCTCTAGTAAGACGCTCTGGCAGAATGTATGGACCAATGAGTATATTGTGCACGATACCTACCCAAACATTGACAGTGTAGCGATGTTGGTGATGACGTTCATGGATGACATGACGGTTGTTCTGCTGCCATGAGTGAAAGTTATGATAATTAAAAATTCCATCTAGGCTGAAGGTTGCTTCATCCGTAAACAACACACACTCTGCAAAATTAGCATCTTCTACCCCCCGATCTAAAAACCACTGCGCGAATCGCTCACGAGGACCATAATCAACGGGAAGGAGACCCTGGACTCTCTGGAAGTGATATGGATGATAATTATTCCGGTTCAATACATGCCACACTGTACTATGGTCACGGATACCCAAAGATGCTGCTGCGGCACGGGTGCTCGTACGCGGGTTTCTACGGAAATGTTCCAACACTTCTTGCTATCGATGATAATTTATTGGGCGACCAACGTCTACTCTGTTTACACTAAAACTGCCGGTTTCCGTCAATCTTCGGTGCAATGCAGTGAATAATCGATGATCAGGGACTTCTCGATTAGGGTAACGTTCGTAATAGATTCTCGCGGCACGTCTTGCATTACCATTAGCAGCACCATAAGTGAAATGCATGTCTGCCATTTGTGCATTTGTAAGGCGATACATCTTACCACTTCAGTGCCACGGTGCTAACTGACAAAAAATACACATACGCTTCTCACCAGGGGTCGCTAACGTTGACTAGGAATTTCTAGAAATTTCCTGAATCTGTGAATTAATGTTTTAAACTGTAAATAAAACATGTTCGATTCTGCCAACACTTGTTCATTCTAATTCCCCATATTGCCCTTATCCCTGTCTGTTGCGAAATCGCTGTTGTGTTCTTGTAGCGTAGCATTAAAAACTTCTGAGCGCAATAATTAAAAAACTAAGCGTTTTCGATATTTTTTCACTGATGAAGAAGTGTCTAAATTTGTATTTTCTACTAGAAGCCGAAGTTTGTACCAAGAGTTCCACCAACACCCTGGATATCAGAACCAAATTTTTTTTTTGCGCACATCAAATGGTTTAGATTTACGTACGTTAGAATCTTCATTTATTTCCGTAGAAAAATCGGTTCTCAACAGCATCAATAGTTCATATCCATTGCAAATTTACTTGTAGATTTTATTGTGTCCCTGTATTTTATGAAATAACTGATTTGTATTTGTAGTTCAATCTTTCACGCTACTAACTGAAGATGAAGCTGGTCTCCGCAACGTTTTATAGAACTGACATGGCGTACTTATTATAAATTCATATTTTATGAGAGCTTTATTTAAATATGATTTCAATGCTTCGCGTATTCTATGGTTTTAAATTCCTGATGTTCATTCTCTAAAAGAAAAGTAACTTCCCTGATTTCTCAATCACCTGGTATAGTAAATTATACCATTGTTACTTTCCGTCCCCTCACGCTAAACAACTCATTGGTCAGTTTAGTGCACATTTAATAAATGAAACTCATTGGTCATTTAATAAATGAAATTGTGAACGCAAGTTAGGTTTCTGAAAGTGGTCGAATTTAGCCGTGCTTACAAGTAGATATGCCTCAACCAGCCCTATGTAATTGTTATACGTAATGATACTACTGGTGTATTGTTGGATCGAATTGTTTAAGTTGTTTGAATTGTTTGCCTTTTTCATACTCAGTTATAATGGAAAGAAGGCTACAACAGTGCATTTGAGCAGCGGGTATACTGAGAGCATTTCTGAGTAAAAGTGATAAATAGCATTTAATCAAAAAAGGACCTTTTAAAGAAAATGTCTGATGATATAGGAGACATTGATAATTATCAGTGCATTATGTCTGATCTACACCGTCTTTTTATTTAGATACTGATAATTCTGCATTATGATAACTTTAAAAATATTTTCCCTCTATTTTTTAATGAGTAATTCTTTGTAGTTCAGCGCCTCATCAAATCTTTCCCCTATTATTACGACGATTAAGTTTAGCTGGTAACATTACCTGGTAATATTCCAGTAGTCTCATTTTGCCAAATATTCATTGAACTGCCTTCAGTTTTTCAAATTCCTGGAACAAGATTAGAACCATTATTGCATTACTTCAGCGACATTATCGTCAAAGAGTATGACAGCAAACCGCTGTAGGAGAATTAACTTAACTCACATCACTAATTTCGACTGAATAGAGCAGAGAAAGACAAATAAAATGAAAATAGTGGATCAGATATAGCTCAAGTTGAAAGTCTCTAAGAAGCCACACGGAACCTTTTTTCACGCTTCAACAATGCACAACTCGACTGAGAAGCTGACCAGGGTTTCTTCATCAAGGTGCAGGTAAGAAAAAAAAGTAATTTCAAGAAAATGAAGACATCAAATGTATAGCAACAGATTGTATAAACATAAAGGTTCTTAATTCATAGACGAACCATCCGAGGTGGATAATAGCTATGTCTGGGGTTAATTATATCTTTGGGAGTAACAATGGAAATAAATTCTCTTTCATATTTTACTCTAGGTAAGAGGACTGAATGTCTATATATACTTTTAACTCCTGAAGGAGTTTCGCTCTATGTTAAAAACTTGAAACACTATTAAACAGACTAAAACAACACCCTAAATGACTTTCAAGTATTGAGAAAAGGTTAGCCTACGGTAATCATGAAAAGCATGACAGAACACTCAAGTCCAAAAGAACACGCAGAGATGAATTTCAAAGGCCGTTCATCATACGAGTGAAATGGTATGTTTACGAATCCTGAACTCAGATTAAGCTAATTTTCATTTATCTATTATATTTTTCGATACAGAAACTTGCAACGCTCACTGGGGTTGCAATAGAGCTCTTTTCAAAACAATGAGGAAGTGTACAACTTTTACTTCGGAAAATATCTCGTTGTATCTGATCAAACGTTCCATACTAATTGGTCGCTGAGGATTTGGCGAATGTAATCGTCATAAACCGGACTTAATGCCCTTATAAATATGCCTTTCATGCTTTAAAAATTTGTCTATTATACCCTAAAAAAGCCCTTCATACACTAAAAATATGACGTTCATACACTAAAAATTTGACTTCCATGCCCTAAAAATGTGGGTTTTATGCACTTGCCAGTTATTTGACATTCATGCCTGCTATTTAGGTTCTGTGTTCGAAGATATTACACATGGAAATTGATTTATTATATTAAGTATGGATTTAGCAATGCAATTGAAAATTTTCAGTTAGATTTCATTGTGGTCAGATCGCACGTGTAATATTAGCACGTATTTCCACTTGAAGCTTGTTTGCTAGCGTCGGCTCAGTGCATGCCTTTAAAATCTTTGCTCCCGTCATTTTGCTTTAATTGTGAATAAAGATGAAAAATATTTCACCGCATTTTCAAGCGCCACTTTATTTTACTTTGTTAGTGCTCGGAATTTTATCTTAGGTCCACGGAATGAGGTATCATTGAATAGTGCATATAGTCCTAGTTTCATGAATCAACTATAGTAGCTCTTGCTTAATTTATGCGGCAGATAGATTTGCAATTTGTCAAACAGGGGCTTTATTTGAAAGATTCTCCTCAGCTGACGGACTATAATAGATTAATAGTAGGGTTCAGAAGAAATATTCATGCTCGGAGATTATAAGAGAGAGAAACATTCTAAAGGATGAGAGTGCCCTAAAGGACACCCCAATCAAGACCCTACATCGTCAATTGGTATTTGCTAAGATCTGGACATGGACCACGAAGCAGTACGCTCTCTGAAGCTTCCCATACCTACTGAAACCCGCTGATGAGAACGAAAAGGAAAGTGACAATAGAAGAGAAAAGACATGTAAAGAAGACCTACCTAACCGATAGATCCTCTGCAAAAAATGACAATAAACATTAGAAATATGTCTATCTGTACAAAGAGAGAATGAAAAAATTATTTGAGCCAAAATCACAATTAATAATGAGTGAGTTAAAAAAGCAGCTAATGATCCGATGATGTAAAAACCCACTTCCATCCACCCCTGTTGGGTATTAAGTCCATCCTAAAAAATACTGAGGCCATAATAAGTCGAATTTTAGGGGGGTGAAACCCCACAACGGACTGAGTTTTCATAATTTATTTGGGGTTGTTACATTCGGATGAACCAATAATTAATAGTTTCTTCGGATTGCCAGGGCTAAGATTTAAGCACTTATCAGTTAAAATGTTTTTTAAAAGCAGAAAAACTACGTTCAACTTCTTCGGAAGTTAGAGGGGAGTACAAAATGTTGTTAATTCTGTTGGGCTGATGGGGCTCTGGTAGTTTCCGGATTTTCTCTCAAGAATGTCTCGAATCCGATAGAGTTCGACGGGTCCTTCGTTGGCAGCATCGACTCGTAGACGCATAGATTTGACAGCAGCACCAGTAGTTCCCGGGGCAGAACTTGAATGACGAAGAACAGAGTCAAACTCATTCAATGCCTTGATCATTTTCAGTTTACGGGTTTTTAGAATTGAAATGCTGATGATGACACTAGCGAAGTGAGCTTTCACATAGGCCAGGTCGTATTTGACTCCATCACTGCCCATAATTTCCTCCACAATTTGAATGGCTGTGGTTTCGTTGGGGTCCATAGAAGATACCACTTGATTGAAGTCTTCGTAGTGGTCTGCATAATAGACAGCACCAGATATCCAAGTACCCGAACGAGTCAGAATTGGCTGAGGAGGAAGCGCTAGGGTCGGCTTGAGCTCTTTCAAAAGGGCACGTAGTCTGCGCAAGAACCTTCAGGAAGATTTTCTTCTCATTTGCAATACGACGATCGACTGTCGGAAAAAGACGCCTGACCTTCTCGGTAATCCTGTGGAGTCCATGGGCCAAACAGGTTTCGTGTATAATTTTAGGATACAGGGTAATCAGAGACCGTGCAGCCTTCTTCATGTACGGTGCTGCATCCGTTCCGAAGAGCATGAACGAATCGTATGATATTCCTTCGAGCCATGCTAGTTGCAGCGAGGAATTGAAGAGTTGGGCAATCGTTGTGCCGTTTGTATGCTCAACGACTGTCAAGGTTTCAAGGAAAATTAACCAGGCTACGTCTCCCCCGAAAACTCCAACAATTACGTTGGCAATAGCACGCCCCTTGGCATCTGTGGTTTCGTCGATAGATACCCAGATTCTCTTTCCTTTGATGGCCTCACCGATTGCCTTCAATGCATCTTCATAAGAAGACTCGACGTATCTGACATTTGAAACAATGAAACTATTTAATGGATACAGAGAAATTTCATTCATCAATTTATATATCAATACAAGCTGTGCCACGACACAGCATCTCCGCCCCATATAGTTTAACCTTTCTGTTCACCCTGCTCCTGACCTTGAACCGATTTACCGTACAATGTTAGAGGGTCTATTCTGGACCACCACGGACCTATCCTGAAAGTTTCATTCAAATCGGTGCAGTAGTTTTCCATGATGCTGGTAACAAACACACATACATGAGAACAGACAGCCTGAAAACAATACCCATTCCCCTTACAGGGGCGAGATTATAACGACACAGAAACGTTACTTAGGAGTTACAAATGTTTCTGATTCTTAAAAGAATTTTCTAATTGGGTACAGGAATACTTCAGACCTAAATGTTTTCAAGTGGATTGATTGAGAGAATAACAAATGTGGACCAAATTATATGGGCCCCATTAGGTTACTTCACAAAATTTCTTTTAAGGCCCCTTCACATGTCAAATATGTCTGCAGACAAATCTGAACGGGTGCTGAATTCGTGAGTTTGTACGCTCATTTCAGGTGGGTACAGACTGTATGAGGCAGATGAGGTATGCTTGATAATTTTGGAGGGACCAGCTTCAAACCTTGACACCACGTCAGGGTCAAGCACGGTATACACAAGACAGGTAGGTCCACTTCAGAGGGAACAGCCGCTAGCAACCGTTAGTCAAGCCAGCCAATAGGAGACGTTTAAGCTGATGACGTTACCACACCCATACCACGTGACCCACACCACACTCACGGCAGCGATGCTCTGGCTGCCGTACGTATGATTGCACCATGGCTGAAACTGCCGGGTCTCCGCACATACGTATTGAAAAATTTAAAATCGTCTGGAAATTTTGATACTGAAAAACGATGCAAATCTCGTATACAATGGTTAATAGTCAAGTATTAATTCCAATGTGTGTATACTGAGCAAAACCTACAAACTAATCAACACAAAGCTCCGTTTCCGACTTGCATCCTCATTGTAATTCTCAAAGTCAAATGTTTCGTATCGAGTGATTAAAAGGTTAACTCAAATGAAAGTCCACATGGTGTTACCATATTAGGATAAAAAGGAAAACCAACGTAGCTAAGAAAATCATGATAAAAAACAAACGTTTCGGATCATAAAAAATCCATCCTCAGTGTTCTGAAAAGCAGTGAGTCAAAGTATTAAAAACTATTTCTAAACTCTAATTTTCTGAATAAACCAACAAATAAAATATTGACATCAAAAAAGACAAAAAAATACAATTGTAAAACAAATCAATAAAACATCCTAACAAACAATAGAAAGTTTGACCGCCGTGTCACATTCATTTATGGACGGACGGTTTTTTTAAATGTACATCGATTCTAAAATACGGAGATCGGATAAATTTGGGGTTGAGTCCAAAATTTTTAAAATTCGTATTTGTAAAGAAATGGTCGTTGTCCAAACAATGTTCTCTTATAGACGAATTAGATGGCTTAGTCAGGTCATTGCCCGTACGAAAGGAGACTCCCCTGTATTGTGCACACCTCACAAATAATTGGAGCCCAGTGCTACTAATGTAAGATCGCTCGCAGCGGTCACACGTATATAGATATACCACTGAGGTGCGCAACATCACATCTGGGATTTCCCTTCGCTTAAAGTAGGACCCGATTTTTCTATCGTTTTTGAAGTACACACAAGGATTGATTTGTGGAAAATACTTTTTAATCGTTGACAATATTTCAAGTTTCATTTTCTCTGTACGTGTTCCTATAAACGGTAACTGAAAATATAATCTCAACTTCGGCACGGTAAGAACGTTTCGCTTCGCAGTAAACTTTCAGTAAACTTGATTTGATTTGTTCTACTGTCCGGGTGAAAGTGATACACTGAGGAAGCTGAGAAGAAGTTCCCCTGCCGTCATCAAATCCTCTCTCTGTAGTTGAGGTCCCAGTGATACCGTACAGGTTATTTTTGCAGTGTTCATGCGTTGCTGGGGAAGGAAGAAAATTATATTGTAAAATGTTGAAAAAATATTGAATTACATAAATAACATTTTTTCATATGCTACAAATTCATTACCTGTTTATTATAGAAAACTATTTCACAAGCAATATAACTAACTTTTTGTTATGTTTTTAATCAAATAAATATTTTACTTCTACAAGGTGCTCACACTGTGCCAAAGAGCATCTACACTAGGTTCGGACAATTAAAATAGACATACAAAAATAAAAAAACACACAATTTCTGATGTATTTTTAAAATATTTGTGATTTCAGAGTGATATCTGAAAGGAATGTATTGCACAAAAATTCAAAACATTTAGCAAAAAAAAATTGGCATAATTCTGCATTTTGACTTTCATCTTGTAATTGGCAAACCACTATTTTATGCAACACAAGCTAAAAGGAATTTAAAATACAGTATACAGTAACAGTTAAAATAAAATACAGTAACAGCTTTGACATAGACTAAATATACTCCCTACTTGAGGTTGTGAGCACGGTGCACAAGTACTGCTGCCACTTGGAGATCTTTGGTTATTGATCTTTTTGTGATTGTTCATGTGGATTTTGCCAAGAATATGGCACAACAGCACTTGATCTCTCATATTGAGGAAAATCATTTTTCTTTAATCGAATGTTCATTAGGAATTTAAAAACGAGGAACACTGCTCGTAGGTTAACCATTATTTAATATTACCCATAATCAAATCTATAAAACATTTCGGAGTCCTGCTCCCTCCTCAGGAAGTACAGTCTGAAAAAACGTAAGAAAAAAATCATCAGACATGTTGAAAAAGCAAAATTGATAAAAAAACTCATGTAAAAACTTCCATCGGATTAGAACTATTCATATTGTTTATAACGGGTTTTTCTTTGGCTATGTACAAAGATTGTAAATTTCTTGGTTCATAATCATTAAAAGCATTGCTCAATTGATCTCTCATCAGTTAACTCAACTGCTGCACTCTCATGTTAGAAATTTCTTTTTAGTTTTTTTTCAACTGCTTATCGAATCAAAGTGCACACACTCTCCATTACATATGTCACTCACTTCGCATCTAAATCATCCTAACTGTATCAATTGAAAAAAAAGCTGTTGGAATTATCAGTCGTCATGGTCGATTCACTGCGCGCTTTCTCAACTCTTTCTGGAGAAATGACTTTCTGAGCTATCTACGTCGGTTTGAATTTTCTAAACAAGCAACAATCCTTGGCTTTTTCTGTCTTTCACTTTATTTGTAGAGTAATTTTCTCATTCTTTGATTTTTCATCACCATAGCATAATTGCTAAGCGTATTTTTTTAACTTGGAAGCTTATCTCACAAACTAAGAACGAACAAAGCTTAGTTTGACAAACTCGCTTGTTGTGAAGTTGCGACTGGACTGATGTCAACATTGACCGCTGCACACTCCCGTGGTGAAATGTGTGCGATCAAAAAACTAGTTCTATACTTTTGTTATTTCATATGACAATATAACTACTTAGCTGGAAATCAAGACTATTAAAATATTCTTCACTATGAAATAAAATAATTGATTGTAGTGTCGTACTATCGACACAACTTGAGGTATTGTAGCAGAAGCTTTAACTTCACTTCAGTTCCC
>JACJUY010009185.1:28626-38972 GCA_014220935.1 Platorchestia sp. MABIK | reverse complement strand
CTCTCTCTCACCATGACTGATCCTCCGAACCCATGAGCTTGCTCGTTTTCATATTAATTTATTTTAGATTTCATAATCCCTGACAAATTCATATGACTGGCGCTCCAACGGAGCGACATCGTTATATATCTGCGGTGAGCTTTTATGATACAGGTCCTCTGAGACGCGCTTTCCGAGACTAATGGTCGTAGTCGGCGTTTCTACTTTTATTACCCGTAATAAAGAAGTTAGCTTTATCCGTTGCTCTCGGTCTCTCAAGCCTGAACGATTGGAAATGCATAAACGTAGTTTATACATTTTATTATCCGGCGATCACAGTTGAATTTAAAAGCTCGGTTTTTTTAAATTTCAGGGATTTTACAATATTGAGTATTCCATTAGTAATGTTCATTTTGTGTGTCCATGCCTACCGTCAAGCTTTGCACTTTTCGTATTTTAGCATCTTATATGTCAAGGATTGGTGTTACAAGCGATCGCATGGTACAGCGTTTACTCTATGCTTCACTAGTCTATCTAACCGTAGCCTTGCAAAAGTAATTTTTCTAAGAATTATCTCAGAGATATCCATTTTTCTAGATATAGAATGGGAACGAAGTGAATAGATTACATCTTTATTTTTAAACGATGGATTAAAATGAAGCTCAGAATGTGCATCGCCAGTATAGTTCCAAACATTCGTTAGATATTTTATTGCAAAATGAGGATAAATTTAAAGTTATAAAAATGTAATTTGAATATATTTCATTCACCGGAATAAACAGTCAACAAATTTTGGTTATTATAAGGATTACCAGTTAATTTGGCAACACTGTGTTGCGAGCTGAGTTCGACTGTAATGTGCAAGATTGAAAATATAAAATATGAAATAAATTGTGAAAAAATGCTGTTGTATGACATCTGGTAAAATATCTCTTTCTCTTTTATTTCAAATAAAACTGAAGGGTCAAAAAGTGTAATTTCAAGGATTCATGAGCTGTGGGTTTTTTTTAAATTTTGCAATCCACATAAGACTACTACTATTCAAAATTACGTGATGGTGAAGTTCTCATTGATAGATGGTTTCAATTGAGCGTCTGGTAAAATACGAGAGCTGAACAGATATGATGCAGATTTATCCAGAATGACTGTCATCGGCTGAACGTTGCCAGGTTACGTGCTCATCAACCTGTTGTGAAGTCGATTAGCAAAGAAAATGCTGAAACTATACTCAAGTGTACTGGAGAAAATTCGGTTTATCAAATTGCAAATTGGTGACAGGGTCGTTTTCAATGGTGAAGCATCTTGTCATCGTTTACGGCATACCATTAGTCAGACACCGACTCAACAGTAACTGCACCATTAAATTTGTGAAGTTTGATGGCGGCTCCGTTATAGAGTGGAAAACGCTTGCAGCATCTGTTGTTCGACTTCAAACTTGGCTAGATTCCAATACCAGACAGATTCCTCATCAATAAAGCTCGACAAGCGTTCTCATCTATCGCCCTCAGAGTTATGCAGATATTGTCAAAAAATTTCCATACGATATTCAGAACAAAAAACCAAATCGTAGAAATGACGTCTTTGTCAGTTACCGTTCATCTGACGTGGCGCAAAAGCTGTCAGTTGCTGGAGCTTTTATATGTAATAAGCTTTCCCAGCAAATTTAAAAAACTCCCAAACTGTGAAAGGATTCAGGTCAAACGTGTCACGCCATTTTGTATCTCGGTCATCAAGAATAACATATTGCAGCATTTCGATGTAAATGCAAACTAAACGATCGACCGGTTGCTTTGAATATGCGTATTGCTACTTTGGGATCAGCATTTGAAACAGCGGAGTTGAAATGCCTATACTCCTTTTAGCTGACTTTGTCTGTTTCCTACCATCCCTAGTGCGAAGACCTCACACTTGGACTGTAAAGCGCAGTTTATTATGAAACCACAATTAGGTTCGTAGGTAATCTATGTGTAGAAATTTTGTAGCCATTTGGTGCTCATAAGTAACAACAATCTATCCCCGCGTCTCTATTTTATCGCACGTACCCATGGCCGTAAGTTAAATACCGAGAGGATGAGAAACCTATGAATTTTTTTGTTGTCGTTCTTAAACTGCTGCTTGATTTTCCTGAATATTACGTTAAATCTTTTTTCATGCATTTTTATCTTAATTATTAATTATCTCTGTCGACTACAATGAGCAATACATCCGCCAGTTCGATGTAGCAGGACGAAGTTCGTTTTTATTATTATAATTAGTTTTATCATCTTAATTTCTATTTTCTGTATACATGTGTATCTATTTTTTGGACGATAAAACAAAACTCTAAGGTCATGACGATAGTGCTCTGAAACTAGTCCCCACTAAACCTTTAATCAGAAATAACTCGATATTTCAGTATCAATTTATTTCACTTGCTAATAGTCTCAAAACAAGATTATCGCTACCCCAATGAGCGTAGCACGTTTCTGTGTCCCAAAATGCAAATAGACAAATGTAAAACAACTCAATCTGAGCATAGGATTCGTTAACGATTTCGTACGTTTAACAAGATCTGAAATTCATTTGGTGTGTATGTTTGTATACGTGTTTCTAGATAGGCGTGTTGTGTTACGTTTTAAACAAGTTACTTCTGGCTTTGTCTCTATACTTTAAAATTATTTATGATGGTGTTTCAGTCGGTCTCGGTAGAGCGTTTCGTATCTTCTTTTCGTTTTACCTTATAGCGAAGGACTTCCGAGGCTTTCTCCAGTGGTATTAATAAGCTTTCAGTGATCTTGCCATGGATGAAATGTCCAAGAGAATTTATTTTGTTTGTTTCTCTCAACAACATGATTCACCCACACGGCAATTGTGTACCTCGTATGGTTTGTGAATCAATCAACGCCTTGATATTAAAATATTTGAAAAATCCAATGTGTTGTAATACATTTCATGTATCAACTTTTTTGCTAATAAGCCGTTTCCTCGCTTTTCTTTCTTTCTTTCTTTCTTATCGCTCTGTATGGTGTTACCTAGTGTCCGACGAGCACTAAATTCACCAGTATATCAATGACAGCATTTGGTCTAGATAACTGTGTAAGATGAACAGTGTAGAAATTATTTCGCATGAAAAAAGCAAAACTTGGAGAATTTTTTATTTTTTCATAAAACCTTCTTGAAGTGGGTGCTAGTTGAAGTTGAAGTGGTTACTCGAGAGATTTCGACATAAATGATAATACACAGTGGAAGACTTGTAACACCAAATTAATTTTCAGAAAGATGCACGTATCCCTAGACATTCGCTGGACCCTTTGTATTGCTGCGTCTGACAAGAGTTTGAAGCTACCTTTTTTCAGGAGGTTGGCATTTCTGTTTTTTCTTGGGAGAAATCCTTTCATCAATTGGAGGGCAAATATGCAGAGTATTCTAACCCACAGATCAAGGGTCAAAACTGGCAGAGTGGGCTGAGTGATCATTTCACCTCCAAGCAGCGTAGATGTCTTTCAGGCAGAGTGGCCTAACCAGCAGCGCGTATGTCTTGTCGTGCTGCACCGCGCCCTGCGTTCTGGGACAGAGTAGCCTAAACAGCAGATTAATTATTAATGATGGTCTTTGATTCAACGCAAATTGAATTTACAGGATGTTTCCGAAGAAGAAGTGCAAAATTACACACCTAGTAAAAACTAGCTAAATAAACACTTTTCCTTCTTAAAATTTTTCTTAAATATTCAGGTTTTTGATATAATAGCTGTTTATTGTTTTAACGGATTAATTAAATTCAATGGCACAATTACTAGAGATATTTATTTTGAATTTACTTTACAAAATTGTTCAAAATGTGTTCCATAAATGCACTTCTTTAATCGAAGTCTTAGCGACTACCGGATATTAGGAAACACGTCTGGCATTTTAGAAATATCACCAGCAGGTGCAATTCGGGCCTCGAGATCTTCCTCAGATGTAATGGGTGTAGCATCAACAAAGCTCTTCTAGTATCCTCTCTAAAGATATTTTACCAAATATCCCTAGAACTAAATTTCATTTTTCTAAACTCTCATATAATCGAAGTGTTTGAAACGTAGAGTCAAAAAAAATTTCGTGAGTAATTGTGTCATTAAATATCATCCCATAAAACAATAAACAGCTAATATTTCAAAAACCCGAATTTTTGCATGGAAATTTCATAGAAGAAAACGTGTTTACTTTGCCATTTTCTACTTTGTGTGTAATTTTGTACCTCTTGTTCTGGAACACCATCTATTGCACTAACTAATCAACTCTAATGGCGTATAGTGCATGCAGGTGTTTAATAATATATGAAAACAAATTTTAATTCCATGGTTAAACAATTTGAAACTACAGCGAGGCGTATGCGTAAGTTATGAGAAAGCAAAGAATTGTATTGATTAGTGATCTACAATATTTTCATGTACAGAAAGTGCACACAATCGTATCTTTTCCTTCTAGTGACACGTTACGTAGGGATTAGAGTGATAAAGCCTTTATTTCTTAGTTTTAGTTTGAAAAATCCCAATAAGGCAAATCACCATTATCTACAAAGAAAAGAAGCAAATTGCGTACAAAAAGTATTCAGTGGATTTTGACACGTTTAATGGTCTCGCCGTCAAAATGTGTTTACTCCTCCATCTGTACCACAAATTAAATCATTTCTCAGCGAAGGATGATCAAAGATAACAAAAAATGAATCATGTATTAGTTTTTTAATCATAATCCCCGTCAAACACAAAATTTACCACTCATAAGTTATGATCCTGGTATTAGCATCAACTGTGGGTAATTGGAGAAAAAATCTGCGTAGATAGTTGAAAGAAAACAACAGATAGAAAAGATAAGAGCACATTTGCGACGAACACAATAAATAGCAAGCTTAATCACCACAAACACAGGCAATGGATTTTTGAATTAGGCTAGGTTGAATACGTTCAACATGGGTCTATAAGTTCCGATGCAGGTGTTTTAACACTAATTCAGCGATTGCTCTTCTCAGATGGACGCGATCTTCAGATGGACGTGATATTCAATACATTCTAACCTAATAAAGAAAACCTTTTTTCTGCGTGCGTAATAAATGAGTAATGGACATGAAAGTAGATTTAATTATATTCTAACATTGATTTAAGCAGCTTTGTGTCTCAGCTACTTCTCAGTTTTTTCATCCGGAATACACTCAAAATTGGATTTTTCCTGATTTCATGGGACAGATTGGTGAAAAAGCCTACAAGATGAGATGGTATGTAACCAGTTAAGTCTTGCAGGTTTTGAATTTTTCGATTGAAAGCTTCATTGGTTCTTTAAACAAACGCTCCATGAGGACGGTTTTAAGTTCAGATAGCTTGTTGCATTTGCTGATGTCAATAGTACGAAGTTCCTTGTGGTGATCGCTGGTATACTTGTACTGCATCAGGCATTTGTTTTTCTGGGAATCTTTTAGCCATTTCAGTTTCATCTAGCTAAATTTGTTTCCTTTTATGTTGACCGTCCAATACGTGAAGTATGACTGGAGTTTGGGACATCGATAAAATTGTCCTCCGTGTGAGTACTCATGCAGATAAATATGAAGAGAGCGACAATGTTTTTATTGCGGTTTTGAATGCCACAACAGTCGTAAAATGTATGAATCTTGTCGTAATTATGAAGATGATTTTTCTGTAGGAAAGTTAAACTAGATGAAACGATCTCACAACTTCCTTGCTTCCCTTCGATCTCTTGCATGACAAATGTGTGGCCTTTGTCATGTCATGTATTTACTCCGAGATTATACAACCACATTTGCCTCGGATAAAATGCAACAGAAGTGTTGAGGTAAGGAATCGGCTGAGTTTCCTCCCGGTCAAACGTAATGCACGGTAGGCAAGAACTAGGTAGGCGATATACCTCTTCTGTTTCCTTTAGTTCCTTGCGTGCAAGTTCAGCACGTGTAATCTGTTCCTTATGGACTCATTTTAGAGCTACTTATTTTCCCTTCAACACCTAGATTTGCTTTATTTTTCATTTTGAGTTTAGAAATTCATTTTGAGAATTTAGTTTAGATACAATGCTGTTTAACGCATCAGGGGTCAGGATCTATTGTATATGGAAAAATGCGAGTTCCTTTCGTTTGTGCGCTCTTGATGTCTTTGGCTAATTTTGAGTCAGAACATACCTTAGAAATGAGTGCAGGCATATGATTTAAAAGAGCAATGGGTAGGTTACGTTCGGCAATAAAGACACACAATTTTAGCTCTGCAAATGCTACTTTGTTTTAGTGATTTGACGGTTTACTTCTCATAAAATCAGTGACTTTAATCAATTCACTATCAACCTTCGCATTGCTTTTATGCTTATCAGCTTTCTAGTGTCTTTTTATTTGACTTAAGCAGCGGGATATCTAACAATAATTATTGCACAATTTGTAATACCCTTTGCTGGAGTTAAATTTGCTGACTTGTAGCCACGATGAATATTTCTCATCCGTTTGTAATTTTAATGAAATTTTACGTTCATATTTAACACTCTGTCTCAGAACATCACAGTCCTCACTAGCGGAGGAATACTCTATATTCCCTTTCTTAAAACACATTATTTCCCAATGCTTATTGATTAAAGAACAATGAAAAGCAACAAAACATTAGTTTTGAAATCAATGCGTGACCAAACACAATGAGGAACTCATTCCACTCAGTAACTGCATTAGACTGACTCTCACAATCTCACTGACAGGTGACAGTAAATTAGGCGGGAAATAAGCCACAGCAAACGTACGGAAGCCGAACCAATTCGCGACGAGTGCAGAACAGATCAAGCACACTCATTACTCAAATGCTTGTCAGTCTGAGTCAACGAAACGATATCATAGATGAGCAGCTTTAGCAAATAAAAACTAGCATTGCATTGAAATTGTTGATTCTCTATATTTACATCAAATGTACACATAAAGCTTTAGACCAGAAGTGCAGCGTGCCACTGGTGACGATGCGAAGAGTTCTGATCTTCTAACTGGTAACAAACGCGTTGCATCACTCTATTTGATCACACATTCCGTTTAATTCACCGCCAATTTACATGAAAAGTTTGGTACCTGCCAAAAATAAGGCTTTAAATAAAACATTTATTGGTAGGGTCTAATTTCTTTAACGTATTATAAAAATATTGGAAACGTGCCAAAATTCGCCGCTTCAGGCTAACATCGAACAACAATTTCACCAGTGACATTTGGAGCAGAACGTACCAAATTTGTACGAACGTACCAATTACGGCAACCCTGCTAATGAGCTTGCCGTCAAATTAATGCAGTGCACTCATGATGCAACTCTGCACTGTGAAGCAACAGCTCATCGTTGTCATGGTAACATGCACCTGCTACTGCGATTATGCCACAGCCAGACAGGAAGCCCCACTCTTTTGTTTGCGCCAGAGTGGCATAAACGACTGAGCAATTCCTTGTTCAGTATAAATGCGAAACGCAGTCGCTTATCCCACTTTGCTTATCACTGCCCTAAAATTCAGGATTTTGTGGGTTTGCACACTCTGTATATTTCCCCTCCAATTTAGAAGCAATATTTATTTACAAGGTAAACATTTTTACTTGTAAAGTTTATTCTGTAAGGTGGATTTTACTGTTTTATATATCATTCGTTCAAGTTATTTGACACAATTGATCAGTTAATTAATAGTGTATCGTATGTTCTAACATGTACCTCGTTACAAATTATGGCCGGTGTCTGCGGAGAGTATTGCGGTGAGGCCTATTCAGGGCTGTCTCGTGCGACAACGTTCGCGTGACGGCGGGCCTTGTGCGTCTCCGGGCTTGCCCCGAGATGTTTTGTTCACAATGCGCGTACAAATGATGCATGCAAATACCTACAAATATTTGAGCTCCCTTTCTTTTAGCACTGTTTTTTCTATCCTTATTTTAGATAGAAAACACTGAAACATGAAGGACCTAGAGTACTGACACAGTTTTGTGAACTGTTAAACTGAACATCCCTTCATGTACCGGAAATCAGAAATTCAAACTCCTCAACATCTCCAAAATCCATAATTTAATATCCATAATTTTTTATCGAGATCATGGCGAAGAACTCTAATGCATTTACGTCAGTTCAAAATACTCGTCCGCAGATTTTAAAATAAATCTTGAATGTTAACTTTGATCTAGATAATGGCGGAGAACTTTTGAATAAAATATTTTCTTTTCGGAAAGACTGTCGAAAATGATTAGCCATTTGTTTTGAAATAAGACTAATACGCAGGCCTCTCAATAATATTTATTTCTTGCTTGACTTATCAAATCAATGTTCTAAATTTAAAAATTATTTTTCATTCTCGTTCATAAATATATTATGGGGTTCTTCACGCGTTAAAAGACGAAGAAAACTGTTTATCATCTTTACTAAAACACCACACACTACAAAATTTGATATCACTGTCTATTTTTAAAAAACAACATTTCGATGTACGCACATCATCATCAGGCTGAAAAATGCAAAGTAAATTTTACTGCCACAATACTAAAATATGTAAATCAAATGCAAAAACAGAATCAGACGATAAGATAAAACTAGCACAGATCACATTGCAAGATGACTAGAGGTAAATAATTTGTACTACAGGAATACTGAACGCTAGATGACTAGCCAATAATGAGGAACAACTATATTTTCACAGCACACGAGGCAAGGGCAAAATGAACGATCAAGCGGATGATTCAAACTTCTAAGCTATAGTCCTATTGAATAGTTTCAGAGCAAAAAAATCTATAGAATTTTCATTGAGGGACTGGAAATATGAAAAATTTCGTAAGGTCGAGAAATGAGGAAAAAAAATATATTATGCGATAAGTCTTAAGAACGTTTGTAAACAGGGTTGTGAATTAAATAAAATTGCACTCATCGAAATTAAGTTCAAAAGAATGTCATGAAATTGTCGTTTTTTATCCAGGTCCTTTAATTCTTTCATGTCTTTAATTTATGAGCCAGTGGCTTAGGACTGCAAAAAGATAATCAAAATAATTTCATAAATTTCACCTACAAACGTTAGAAACTACATAACTAGAATAATATCGCCCACTGGAAATATCACATTCTCATTTGCAAAAGAATGACTTTCTCTTAAAAATAATGACGAAAATCGAATCCTGCACTGTGAGAGCAGTAAGAGAGGGTAACCCCACACATTATGGATTGATATACATTTATATATATATTAGGGTGACACTTATATGGGCGTAAAAAACTTTTTTCCAATTTCTGCTGGGACTGGCAGCCATCTTGTGAGGTTCCACCTAAAAACAATGTGTGTAAATTTTTTTTCAAAAATATCGATATTTAGAGGTCGCTCAAGGAGGTAAAATTTCGTAAAAACGCAATAAAATATGTTTTGATGTTTTTTCGTCATAAATGCTTAATATTTGGTTGTTTTAATTAGAAACTAGAAAAGGGCGATTATTTTTTGCATAATTTAATTGCTCAAGCTTGAAGATGAATAATTCATAGGTCCCCCTCACAGTACGTCGTGAGTATTAGTTGCTCAAAGGCAGAGGTCGCATGGGCACCAATCTCCCACTCATGTCGCCTAGTTTGCAGGATCTAAGCTTGACTCCTGGCGGCTGACAATTCGCTATCCATTATCTTCTTGAACGCCCGCGTACGTTTAGAGGGAGGCATCTGAGACGTAGATGGACCAGCGCAATTGTCTTCATCAGATTTTCGTTCTGGAGAAGATGTTGAACTTGAGCTCGATGCCAACTGGCCTATTTCATTGATCTTCTCTTTTTCTTGAAGAGACTTTCATTTTACGGTGTTATTCCTTTTCTTCCCGTTTCCAGCGTCGATACACTTTATTTGAAAGTACCATATCCTTAGAAATCATCGAGCCTCGCCTCCCTTCTCTTCTTTCCGTTGTGCCTTCAAAAACTGGCTGTCTTCTTCAAGATCTATCATTGACATTGCACTTGCATGAGCGATTTCGAACAGATTTTCAAACGAGTAGACAAACTTTTTTTCATTTTCCTTTTGGGTCTTTGTCGTTCGGCTTTTGTTCTTTTTCAGACTGGCCCATTCCTTGTACAAACGTAAGATGTTTTCTTTTGCTCGCTGGTCTTTCTGCATAGGAATTCGAGCCCGCTGCCAGAAATCTCCCAAAACTTTCAATGTATCAGCTGCTGCGTCCGTCCTTGTCCTCTTTTCTTACAGATGTTAATAGAGAAAAACCTGCAGCACCTGCTTTCTTGAGCGCAGCTTACTTCCTGTTATGGTTTTCTGCACCGAGCCAAGTAAATACATGTTTGTCTTAGATCTTGTTGACGCCATCCTAGATTTCATCCCGAATGAACAATTAATATTTAGCTAAAATAGCTATTACCTATTATTCAGTATCTGAAAAAAAAA
>JACJUY010009184.1:1253-33608 GCA_014220935.1 Platorchestia sp. MABIK | reverse complement strand
CTAACACACCACAATCACCACACCTAACACATCACCACCCACACCACAATCACCACACCTAACACACCACCACCCACACCACAATCACCACATCTAACAGCACCACAATCACCACACCTAATATATCACCACAATCACCTTATCACCATCACCACACCTATTACAACCATCACCTCTCACCACACAGGCCCGGTGACGGTAATCAGCGAGGTGATACGCCGGGTGATGAGCGCTAGGGCTCACCACAACCTGTTCTCGTCCACCCCAGTGGTGATCACGGTCGCGACGCCGTACCTGACCGTCACCGGCCGTCAGGACATCGCCGAGCACGCCGACCGTCCCTGCTACCGGCAGCGGTACAAGCTTACTGCCCTCACTGGGTGGTGTACCCATCGGGAGAACCCGAGGTAGGGGTGTGACGGGTGTGTACTGCCCTCACTGGCTGGTGTACCCTTCGGGAGAACCCGAGGTGGGTGTGTTAAGGGTGTGTACGGCCCTCACTGGCTGGTGTACCCACCGGGAGAACCTGAGGTGGGTGTGTTACGGGTGTGTACGGCCCTCACTGGCTGGTGTTCCCACCGGGAGAACCCGAGGTGGGTGTGTTACGGGTGTGTACGGCCCTCACTGGCTGGTGTACCCACCTGGAGAACCCGAGGTGAGTGTGTGACGGGTGTGTACCGCCCTCACGGTTGGTGTTCCCACCGGGAGAACCCGAGGTGAGTGTGTGACGGGTGTGTACCGCCCTCACGGTTGGTGTACACATCGTGAGAACCCCAGGTGAGGGTATGACGGGTGTGTACCGCCATCACTGGCTGGTGTACTCATCGTGAGAACTCGAGGTGGTTGTGTGGCGGGTGTGTTACGGGCGTGACGGGTGTGTACAGCCCTCACTGGCTGGTGTACCCATCGTGAGAACCCGAGGTGACGGGTGCAACGGTATAACGGATGTAACGATATAATGGTGTAACGAGTGTGTGTGTGTGGATGTGTACATTGCTTACTGGCTGATACACCCTTAGGGAGAACCCCAGGTAACGGGTGTGTGTGGGTGTAACGGATGTGGGTGTACGGCACTTACCGGTGTGTGTGTGTGTGTGTGGGTGTAACGGATGTGGGTGTACGGCACTTACCGGTGTGTGTGTGTGTGTGTGTTCGTGCGTCATTCTTATCACTCATCCCTTAGGGGTATACAACTATTAAATCAGTAGGAATTAGCGCTTCGGGGGGAAATTGTTAAGTCCCGAACTTATTTAGGCTAGCTTTTTTTGTTTTTTTGTTTTGTTACGGACCATTTTTATCGGTTGACTGCTGTCCTGTTTTTCAGGACAGGACTTTCTTCTTCAACTTTTGTCTTGTTTCACAGACTTCCTTCTCAACTTGCTATTTCTATGCATCTTGTGCATAGATTCCACGTTCCCTTATCTTCATACATATTTGTCTTGTTTCATGAACTTCCTTCTCAACTTACCATTTCTATGCATCTTATGCATAGATTCCACGTTCCCATATTTCCATACGAATTGGCACCTTCCATTCTTTGGAACACCTTTGTTGTAGTGGTTAGGGACCTCAAACTGACTCCTATATGTTGGACGGACTCAAGTCTCCGTCCCACTTTTAGAAATTAAAGTAACCACAACAGGGCAAGTAATAGAGCTATCTATGTATGTTTAAAAAAATCTCAATGTATACCTATGTTACTTGGGTGTGGATCGCCCGGGGTGTAATGTGCAAATGACGAGTATGGAAAACGAAATGCTCGTCCAATACAAAAGAAGCGTAGGGGTAGTACGCAGTAACAGTGCCGAACATGTTCGGCGGTGAAACGTCGTATACGATAATATTAGAAATGATAGTAATGGTAATAATAATGAGTAGTACAATACCACTGAGAATATGTCGCAGGTTTTTCGAGTACCAACGTCGTATATCACAGTAATAGCAACAAAAACAATAAGAATAATAATGAACTATTTTAGTATCACCGAGAATCCTGTATCGTATACAACGAATATGAATATATTGAGTATCTCTGAGAATCCTGTACCGTATGTAAAACAACGTCCCGCAGGGGTACACAACTATTGTATCTATGGGAATTAGCGCTCCCAGGGGGAAATGTGAGGTCCCGCGCTGAGAGTTAGGTAGGCCGTCTTTTTGTTGAATTAAAATATTTTTTTTTGTCATGTTAAGGACCGCCTTTTTTCGGTTTACTGCTGTCCTGTTTTTCAGCACCTACTACTTTCTTCTTTAAATTTTATCTTGTTTCATGAACTTCTTTCTCAACTCACTGTTTCGATGCCCTCTTCTGCATGGATTCCTCATTCTCTTATCTCCATACTAACTGATGCCTTCCTCCTTCCTCTCTTCGATACGCTCTTTTTTGTAGCGGTTAGGGAGGTTGAAACTAACTTATAATTTAATCTAATATGAAACAATGACCTCACTACGAAATCTTTACAGGCTGTTTGGGTACGTGGTGCGTGGCGTGTCGAGCCTGCAGTGCTTCGTGTTCCAGTGCGACGAGGACGCGTCGCGCATTTGTCGCGCCATCACCATAGCGGACGACCCGCACGCCAGGGAGAAGGAGCGTAGTCTCTTGCTAGCCAACATCGCGCAGCTTGAGGACGACCCCCATACCCCTCTGCATGGGGAGGAGGGTGAGGGTGCGGCTGGTGAGTGGGGGAAGATGTGGGGTGTTGAGTGTTAGTTGTGAGGAGGATGGGGGAGAAGGAGCGCAGTCTCCTGCTAGCCAACATCGCGCAGCTTGAGGATGACCCCCATACCCCTCTGGATGGGGAGGAGGGTGAGGGTACGGCTGGTGAGTGGGGAAAGATGGGGGTGTCGAGTGAGAGGTGTGAGGAGGATGGGGGAGATGTTCGGTTGTGTAAGAAAGATGTAGGGTTTATGGGAAGTATAGGACTGGTGGAAGGGGGGGTGCTGTAGGAATACCTAATTTAAGTTATTGTGGCTTCCTTATGGAAGGATTGGGCTTGCTGATATTTTGAGTTGGGGCTTATAGAGGGAGCTGTAGTGCTTTCTAGTGGAAGGAGTTGGACGTTCAAATGGAGGGCAAATATGCAGTGTCCTAACCCACAAAACCCAGAATTTTAGGACACTCAAGTTAGAGGCGTGGTGTTCATCACAGGGTTGCCAAACTGGCTTTTCCTAGCCAAGTTACTAACTAGGAACTAAACTAGGAACTAGGCCACTCTGCCTGAAAGTTACTAACTAGGAACTAGACCACTCTGCCTGAAAGTTACTAACTAGGAACTAAGCCACTCTGCCTGAAAGTTACTAACTAGGAACTAAGCCACTCTGCCTGAAAGTTACTTGCTAGGAACTGAACTAGGAACTAGGCCACTCTGCCTGAAAGTTACTAACTAGGAACTGAACTAGGAACTAGGCCACTCTGCTTGAAAGACATCCACGCCGCCATGAGGTGAAATTATCAATTAATCCAGTCTCCAGTTTTGACCTCTGATTTGTGGGTTAGGCCACTCTGCATATTTGCCCTGCAAATAAGGGTGTAAAAACCTCCAAGTTGGGCACACGGAGCTCACCCTAATGGTGTTCCGTAATTTTCCCTGTGTTGCCTTCCATATTCCATTTGGAGTAGGCATAGAAATATTATAGCATAAAATGACAAATTAAATGTTGAGTTCTTAAAACATAAAAGTCGCTAAGAAGGTTTACGTAGCGGTTATACAGATGCTGAGGACGGGTATAGTGATAGTTGCAACAACAACCATGACTATAAAGGAGGCATAACGTATGTGATGGCGTACGAAATTTTTAATTCTCACAGCAGAATGGTTACCGATTGCAATCATTCTTCTGAAATGATAGGAAACCTCGTCAGAAGACAATAGGAGATTCATTGAACAGCCATCTACTTTCTGTGGGCTTCATGTCAGGAGACCTGGGGGGCCAAATCATGGGCCTGCCATGATACTTCAAGTCCTTCTAATTAACACTTTAACCACAACGGGTTAAGCTTAAGTTCAATCTTCAACGCAAATTTAAAAGCAAATGTACATAGTAAGCAATTTTGAAAACAGCAAACATGAACTGGATCGTGCCTTCATTTAGCTTGAATTCAGTTTTTATGAAAGTTGAGTTTGTGACTCCTGGTCGGTCAGCAGCATTGTGGAAATTCCCTCCGTGTACCACCGGTGGTGCACGGTGTGGTCGAAGTGTTGATAAATTCTTTCATCATGTCATTAATTTGTGCACTGCCCCTAAGTACTGTATCCTAACACCAGCCTAGCACTATATTCTAGCGTTATACCCTAACACCAGCCTAGCACTATATTCTAGCGTTATACCCTAACACCAGCCTAGCACTATATTCTAGCGTTATACCCTAACACCAGCCTAGCACTATATTCTAGCGTTATACCCTAACACCAGTCTAGCGCTATATTCTAGCGTTGTACCCTAACACCAGTCTAGTGCTATTATTCTAGTGTTATACCCTAACACCAGTCTAGCACTATATTCTAGCGTTATACCCTAACACCGTCTAGCACTATATTCTAGCGTTATACCCTAACAACAGTCTAGCACTATATTCTAGCGTTATACCCTAACAACAGTCTAGCACTATATTCTAGCGTTATACCCTAACAACAGTCTAGCACTATATTCTAGTGTTATACCCTAACACCAGTCTAGCACTATATTCTAGCGTTATACCCTAACAACAGTCTAGCACTATATTCTAGCGTTATACTTCAACACCAGCCTAGCGCTATTATTCTAGCGTTGTACCCTAACACCAGCCTAGCGCTATACCCTAGTGTTATACCCTAACACCAGTCTAGCGTTACACACCGACACTAGCCTAGCGTTACATCTTAGCTTTATACCTTAACACCAGCATAGCGCTACACCCTAACCCCCGCCAACACCTGCGCAGGCGTGACAGGAGCGCTGGTGCTGGAGGACGCGCAGGTGCTGGAGGAGTTCGACACCCTCACGGAGGACCAGATAGCTGAGATGGAGGCTGAGATGCTGGGGGACCACGTGGGGGAAGATTATGAGCATGTCGTCCAGTAGTGGGGAGGATTATGACCACGCTGGGGGAAGTATCAGGTGTATCCACTGTATCGGGGATACGAGGATGTGGGGAGGATTATGACCACGTTCTCCAGTAGGGGGGACCACGTGGGGGAGGACCACGAGCACGTCCTCCAGTAGCTGGGCAAACCTACGTGGGGAGGAGTGTGTGGGGAAAGTTATGACCGCGTCGTTCAGTAGCTGGGGAAGTTTGTGAGCTCGTGGGAAAAATTACGACCTCCTCGTCCAGTGGGTTGAGAGGAGTGCGTGGGGAATTCTACGAGCTCGTTGGCGAAGTGTCAAGTGGAGTCAGTATCTGGGATACGAGGACGTGGAGAGGAGTGTGTGAGCTCGTGGGTTAGTACTCTAAAATTTTTCCGCGACATCAACGATTTTGGCTTCGGTTATGGTTTGGGCTGTGACAATGGGCGGTAATGATCAGACGTGTTCATCTTTGTGGACCACCGGAATAAAGAGTTTTTATGAAAGGCTGACAAAAGTTGTTGGGTTGCAATAGTGGTGGTTATTAGCTTTAATTTACCGTGACAGCTGGTTTGGCTCGGTAATGACTGACTGTATCGGTGGTACATTGTATCAGTGGTGCATTGTATCAAGTATACACTGTACCAGCCATGCGCAACGAACTCTTTCCTGTTCGATTTCAAGGCTTTATTCTACCAAGAGACGTACGGGTGTGCTTTTACTTATGCAGGCAAAATTTATGCTGTAGGTACCTCCCTATAATTTTTTCTTCTCAAAAACCAAGTCGCGTATTTTGACTCCTGTAAAAATAATAACTGAATTATGTAACGACAAATTATCACAGATCGGATGTAATAACAAATTATAACAAATGTAGGGACAAATTTGGACAACTGTAACAACAAATTAGGACAGTTGTGACATCAAATTGGAACACACAAAACAACAACTATAATTGGAGAAGAGCTGTATTATAATTAATGAAATTAATTTCCCTCAGAGATAAATAACTCTTGGCATCACACCCTCGTATTTTAATCGATTTTCTTCTCATTCATACGGTAAATAGGAAAATCCTACTCCTCCGTGTAGCTGGTGTGCTGTTGTATCAGGTTTGAAAGCAAGTATAAATTTGTAAAATAAGTATTAATTTGTGTGGCTCATCATTCCAGTAGTTAGGTTGCGTTTGTGTGAAGTTGTGTATGTGTGTTATTTGACTCATTCTTGTATTGTAATGAAGGTATATTTTTTGTGTGTTGTTTCACAAACTTCAGGTTAAACTTACTGGATCTTTTCGCTGGGACTCCTTGTGCATAGACTCCCCGTTCGTTTCCTTAACTCCATGCTCAGTGTTGCATAGGTTCCCCATTCCCTCAACTTTATTCTAAATTTTTGCATAGATTCCCCGTTCCCTCAACTCCACACCAAATGGTTGCATAGATTCCCCGTTCTCTCGACTTTATTCTTAATTTTTCATAGGTTCCCAGTTCCCTCAACTCCATACCAAATGGTTGCATAGATTCCCCGTTCCTTAAACTTTATACAAAATTTTTGCATAGGTGCCTCGTTCCCTGAACTCCGTGCTAAATGGTGCCTCCATCTTTCCTCTCTTTGGAACACCTTTGTCGGGGTTAGGCAGGCTCAAACCAACATGACATAATCTAATCTTGTGGGTCGGTGATGGGGGAAGGGGGTCTCATTTTCGTTCGTTTATACGTTTTGTCATTTTTTGGTAATTCTCATTTTTTAATGTAATTTTAATGCAGTTTTATGTTTGTAACTTTTGTGTAATTGTAATGCAATTTCCGTTTGTAGTTTTTATGTAATTGGGATTTCGAATGTTCCTGTTTTCGTTGCAGCCATTTTTGAACTTTCTCTGTGTTGATCTTGACCTCTTTTATTACAGGATTATGATTTTAACTATTTTCATAGAAATTTAATTTTATTTATTTAATATTAACCATTTTCACAGAATTCTTTTTCTCACAATTCTCATAAAAAATTTGATTTTAACATGTTTCAGATATATCAATTTTTACCATTTTCACTGCTTTCTAATTTTCGTACTTTCATAGTTGACATATTTTGTCTATTCCAATATGAGCCTAATATCCAACCACCATTTTCGTAGAATTTCCATGTATTATCCATTTTTATTTTAAGCTCTTTCACAATTCCTAATTGTAATTATTTTCGTACGTACTAATATGTAAACGTGTTGCCATTTTGTGCAATTAGTTGCCATTTGTTGCAGTTCGATGGGGGCATTACGGAGCATTACAATTTTTAAAATTTTCCAGACATAAGTCGTTTTGTTTTATTTATTATTTGTACTTTTTTCCTTGTTTCTGTTTTTTATGTATCAAAAAATGTATTTTATGTATTTTATGTAGTAGGTGTTGGTACAACTTTGTTGTAAAATCGAACGTAAACAAATATTATGTTATTTAATTGTTTTTATGTTTGTACGAAAGAAACTCTGATAATCTCGTTACGTAATAACATATAGAGACACATGACGGCAGAGGAAACAAGGTAGGGTCATTTCTGTGGGAAAATACACCTCCTCATGTTCGGCCAGCCAATAGAAAGGCTTTATTTCAAACAAGCTTTATGACGTCACCATTGCGACATGTCATTAGGCCAATGGTGGTGCTAGATTTAACGCTAGCAGTGTTGCCAGATGCAATATGATCGCTGCCATTGGTTCGTTGCCATGACGTCACCATTGCCACACGGTCGACGAAAAAAAAGATTGGTTTGACCTGACCTTATTTCTTCTTTCGTGGGCAACATGCAATATCCCCACACGCCGTATCGTGGATACGATCTGTCACAAATACCCATTTTACAAAGAATATTTCCGAAATATTAGTTGCAAAAGCAACTTGACCCAACGAGACACTGGCAGCTGGAAACGGAATTGACGGTTCTGAATAACTTGAAAGAATAAAAATTACTCGTGTGATAATAAATGACGTGCTGTGGGAAGTATTGTGGTTCTCAAAGTAATGGGTTATTTAACTGTGATGTGAAGGGTAATGTAGGAATTGAGGGATGAGTTTTTGGAGGTGCCGGTTTTGGGAGACGAGTTTTTGAAGATACGACGAAGGAATGTATGAATTGAGATACGAGTTTTTGGAGGAATGTATGTATTGAGATACGAGTTTTATTTTTTGAGAAATTGATGAATAGAGATACGAGTATGAATATGAATTTAGATTCCAGTTCTTGGAAATTTTTCTGAAATCATTAAATAAGCAATGGAAAGATTGGAATTATTTATGAGGTGGAAAATGATTGAGTATTGTAGAAATATTTTTGATATTTAAAAATGAGTTATGGTGTTCATGGAAATACTTGCAAAATTAAAGACAGAGTTGTGGGGTCTGAAATAAAAAATGAGGAATGGGGAGTTATAATTATAATTATAAAATTGAAAAAAATGATATTGAAATTATACAAATACTCCTAAAGTTGAAATTAAGTGAACGTGTAAAAATATTTCTATAGAATTACTTTTGGAAGGAATATACAAGTAATTTCAAGTGGCGAAATGCTTTTGAAATAAGAAAAAAGTATTGAGGATAATATATTGCGAATGGTAGTTATTGTGTGGTTTGTCAAATCATTTAATTTGGCGTTGTTTCAATTGTAGTAGAACTAATTCATTTTCAATTATTATTTTAATATTAATTAAGATTCAAAGTGTGGCATATTATGAAAGCATCTCTTCAATTATGAATCAACGTTTTGAATCAATTATTTTATCCCAAACAATTCTTTGTCCTTAATTAACTATAATTACTTCGAAATTATTTACAAATTTATGATCATGCAGTTTTAATATCAGGCTTCGGTAACAGTAATTTAAACTATTGAAGATAAATATCTATGCGTGGAGTAGCTAGATAATTAGTGGGTCGATTATGATAGTTAATAATCAGATAATCATCCTAACGATGGTGTTAATTCTATGTGCCACAATTATATTAATTACTCAACTATGGCCGCTGAGGTAACTAATTCATTGTTTATTAATAATAAATCTAATTCAGTAGACCCCTCAGGGGGATACAATTAGTGTATCTATGGGAATTAGTGCTCCCAGGGGAAATATGTTAGGTCCTGAGTTAAAGGCTAGGTAGGCCTTCCTTAGGCTGAAATAAAATGTTTTTTTTTGTTTTGTTAAGGACCATTTTTTTCGGTTGACTGCTGTCCTGTTTTTCAGCACCTACCACTTTCTTCTTCAACTTTTATCTTGTTTTGTGAACTTCTTTCTCAACTTACTGTTTGCGTGCGCAGGGTGTACAGACACTCTTTGTGCATGGATTCCGCGTTCATTTAACTCCACACTAGACGGTGCATTCCTCTCTTGGGAACACCTCTGTTGTGGTTAGGGAGGCTTAAACTTAGTGTCTAACTCAACTCGGGTCGCGTGGTAAGTTTTTGTGTTTTTTTGGCATTAATTAGTCGTGTAAAAAAATTTTCATAAGCCAATAATATTTTGAACTTACAGCTTGTATATACTAGTAACACTTTGTATTTGTTGTGAATACTTTGTACTTGCCGCCGTTAATGTTTGTTTTTGTTTAAATGTTTCCATTAATGTTGAATTTAGCTTGTTTTTGTGGCGGTAATATTTTGTATTTTTCGTTTATCAAGTTAACTAATCGTTAATGTTTTGTGTGTACGATTCGTGCTTTGTTGTGGCTCCTAAACCTTTGCTAGTCAGTCTAGTGCTAAATTTTCTTGCAATTTATTGTGTACTTTGATATAACTTTTATTGTCGTATGTGTTAGATGCGTTGTGTGCGTTTCATGTGTGTGCGTAAATCATGAGTTTTTTTCTACGGAATACGCTCACAGTTTGTGTACGTGCTTTCGTACGTGTACGTACGCTCACAAAATTTGTGTGCGTGTTTTCGTACGTGTACGTACGCTCGCAAAATTTGTGTGCGTATTTTCGTACGTGTACGTACGCTCACAAAATTTGTGTGCGTGTTTTTGTACGTGTACGTACACTCAGGGAATTTGTGTGCGTATTTACGTGCGTGTACGTTTGAGGAAACAATGACTTGCATTTTTATAGCGTCGCTCAGATGCGTAGAGCCGCGCAAAAAAATCAGCGATTTTTTCTGTTCGTTTTTTTTCCGAGTTCGGTTCTTTATGTCTTTTTTTTAGAGTGTTTACGAATCATTATCATCATTATTCTTCTGTGCTGAATGAAATGAAAACGAAACTTCGTTTTTAGGAATAAGTATCTGTAGTTTTTTTGGCTGTATCCAGGATACGCGGCCATGTCCTTACTGGAGTTGACTCATTTTCGGCGAAAAAAAAATGTCAATTTATTTTTCAGTTCATTATCATTTCTATGATGCCGATTAATTAATAATAATAATAATCGTAATCATGGTTTGATCGTTATCAATTGTTTTTCGGTGTCATTGAATGGTTTGTATTGTTGAGGCAACTCAAGGAGCCGCGGTAATTATTTCTGTCGATCTAATTATTTATATATAGTCATTTTTTCTGCCCAGTATAACGCTTTCACGCATTTTTTTCAGGTTTTTCTTAAACACGTTGACTGCGGTACGAGCCATCGATAGTTAGTTTGAAAATTTTTTAGCAATCTTTCAAAATTGAGGGATCCAGTTAATGTTTGGTTTTTATAAAATTGCTAACAACTCGTAAGTTTATATAAATTAAGGTAGAAAATTGAACTTTGATTTAACCACATCGTAGTCAACCTGTTTACCTGGGATGCAAAAAATATCAGTTCCATCTTACCGCAATAGACTCAGTTTGTTTATCCAATGCTGTGGGGACTGGCGCCCTAAGGGGGAATACTGTTAGGTCCCCCAGCCTTCGGTGGACCTAACAGTCTGTCTTTCTGTGCCCACTTTACTTTTTCCTTCAATCTTTATGCCTTCTTCTATCTCTTCTTTATATTTTTTGTTCCTCTTTCTTCCTGTTTATGTGTCCAGGGTGTGGGGGCCCCACATCTTGTGCATAGATTCCCCATTTTCAACGGTCTACACTAAATGGGCCCTTCTCTTCCTTCTCTTGAGATCGCCTCCGTTGTGGCTGGTCTTGCATTAATGAAAAAAGTGAAATATTGTGGAAGCGTCCGACGCGTCGGAACAGCGAATTCGCCTATGTATGTATATTCTCGATAGCAACGTAAGGAATATATATATATTTAAAATATACGGGGTGTTGTGTAATGCGATGCACATATTATACCCATGCACAAAAAAATCAAAATAAAACGGTTTTCACGAGTGACAAAAAGTCTAAATTCCGTTTTCGAGAAATGATGACCTGAAGTAATTTTTATTTTGCGTTTTTCTGTATATGGTTGAAATATGTTCATAGAATTACACAACACCCTGCATATATATATATTTCGTGCGTCCATCAGTTGTCTATTGTCACAATCCTCTGCATTTCGGCACGCTATTCGTAACTTGGTAAACGTTCCTTTTTTGTTTACTATGCATTATTATTTTTTGTTAGCGAGTCAGGGAAAAAAATGTACGTGTATTTCCACCCTAATGAACGAGAGCATTGAGGTAAGAATCGCGTGGGGTTTGGTCGGTCACAAGCTTAGTTTCAGAGTCGGGATCCACATAATATGATATTAGCTTCACTAATGACAATTATCCGTGTATTAATCATTTAATCGTAACGCATTTTATGTAAAAATAATTTAACGTGTTGACAATATAGGCCCTTTATGGAACAGCCATATTTCATTTCATCCATTTTTTTTTGCTGAAAGTCGCACATGTGCGTTGTTACTCGTGCGTATCCTGGATACCAATTAGTATTCAACTCAATGAATTATAATTAAAGTATTATTAATCGTTTTTAGAAATTGTTCTGTCAGAGTTCGCATGATTACAAATTTGTTTTTTCCTCAAATATGAGTTTCATAACAAACACATGCCTCTTCATGTAAAACCAGAAATACCTAAGCAATCCATGAAAATACTTTTATCTTCCATAAGTATTTGAACGTCAAAGTTTTCTCCACATTTCTCTTAAAGTAACCAAAAATTAATAAACGTATATTAGAGCAGAACAAATATCGGTTGATATTCAAGTCACAGCTGACAATTTGAAAGTAACGCGAGCACAACTATGGGTGGGTAAAGACCACGGTAGAGGAAACAAGGTCGGGTCATTTCTATGGGAGAAAATACACCTTCTAGTTCGGCTAGCCAATAGAAAGGCTTCATTTCAAACAAACTTTATGACGTCACCAAAACGCCATGTCGTTAGGCCAATAGTGAAGCCAGATTTGGGGGTAGCAGTGCTACCAGATGCAATATGAGCGCTGCTATTGGTTCATTGCCGTGACGTCAGTAAAACCACACCGTCAACGATAAAAAGACTGGTTTGAGCCTACCTTGTTTCCTCTACCGCGGTAAACACACACGCAGGTTCAAACAAAACACACAGGCTTGTTTAAGCTTCAAATTACACAAGGGGTCACAATATGTACATACGAGGCGCACTCGCCAAAATATATATCACTAAGTTTACATCTCATTAGACTATGCAATAAAACCAATCTGGAAGTTAGCAACAAAGTAACTATGCTTATATCAATAATTTTACTACATAGACGGCATCTCGGTTTTGAGTATTCATAGTACAGAGAATTTCGTGCTAGCTTCCAACTCTAAGTGATTGAATTAATGGCATTAATTTGCGTCAAAACAAACCACCGGCTTTTAGTAACACGCAAAGCAACGCAGGACCAACACGTCACTTTTACTTATTTTCTTTTTGCGAAACTGGAAAAGCCTTCAAAAAGAAACACACAGCTAGCAACGGTCACTCCTCAAGTTGAAAAAAAAAAAATTTCACGGGCACGAAACAAAATCAAAAAATTAATGTACAATAAAAACGAAATTGAAGATGTTTGTTCGCTCTGCGTACCCAACCACAAAAAGAGGTAAATCCATAAAAAGTGAAAGGAATAATTGCACACGGCCTGCGTATCTATGATACACGCTTTTTTTGAAATAAAAAATATCGAAGCACCTAAACTAGAATATGCAACGATTTTATTACATTTTGGGGAAAAATGAGCACCCTAAAAATGAATTAAAGAACCTCATAGCCATTCTTGAACATGAGAAATAATGGACAGCGTCCTTGCACTCTAAATGTTTCGTTCGAAAGCAACAAACGAAAAAAGCGATAACATTACGTAATGTTTCGTTCACAGAAAAAATCTCAGCTTAAACGGGGCGAACAAAACCCTCACCCAGACTTGGTGGGTTGTATTTAATACAAAAAGTAGCTTTATTTTATTTCCAGGGCAGTGGGATCACACTCTGTCTATTGCTCAACTTTATAGAGAAATGTTAGTTGAAAAAGGAAGCATAGTAAACTTTACAGGGAGGTTGCTACACTCTACAGGGATATTGGTACATGTTTTGGGGATATAAGTTAACTTTATGGGAAAATTAAAAAACTTTATATGGAAATGGTTAAATTAATTGTAATACATGTTACTTTTATAAGGATTTTAGAGAATTTCTAGGGATATTAGTTAACCTAAAGTTACCTAATTGGGATATTGGTCAACTTTATAGCAATAGGCATATTAGTAAACTTTATAGGGCACACTTCACAAAGAATTAGTTGACGTTAAAGGGTAATTGGCAAAGTTTACGGGTAAACACATGTAAAAAAGGAATATAATAAACTTGAAACTTGGTAACTAATCTCCATAATGAGATTGTTAAACTTGACGAGGAACTTGGTAGACTTTACAAAAAGTGAGTTTATCACGGAGGTATATTGGTAGTAAAGCTTGCAGGTGTTGGTGTTTGGTAAGTTACTTCAGGGAAACTAAGTTTATAAATTGTAAAAAGTTAATCAAACTTACAACACTCACCTGAACCAAATAATCAAGACGCTTTGATCAACATAATATTTTCACCATCATTTCAACAAAACTTTATTTTAGAGAAATATAAATTAATTAGACGCGTTGGTGTAACGCAAAATATTAGAACTCCACTAACGTCTAAAATTAGAATTACAAAATTAAAATACGAACTAAGGTTAAATTTCTCCTTCGTTCGATCTAGCCTTCATTGCTAAGGGCAGGAAATGACGTTGTCTAAGGGCACACAATAAAGTTACTAAAGAAGCACCAAAAAACAAGGGGGCGAGATTAGCAGGCAAGTTTCCTACCTAATTTTTGTTACCTGCCAAATTTTCTATTAGTATTTATGTTCTAAACTTCAGTTAGAGGGTGCGAAATTATGACATTTATTTAAGAGGAAAATGTAGGACTTTTATGTATAAAGGATAAAATACATAAATAAGTAAGACATATAAAAAAAGGAAAAATACGGCACGTCTCTAGGAAAAAAAAAGAAGTACGAGACGTATTTAGTAAAAAAAAGAAAAATACCGCACGTATCTAGGAAAAAAACGGAACTACGAGATGTATTTAGGAAAAAAGAAAAAATACGAGACGTATCAAGAAACGAAGAAAAAATGGGGCGTTTATAGGAAGATTTCCTCAATAAAGGTAAATGAAGAGTTGAAGTATATACAGAGACTTGAGAGGCATTTTATCATCTGGTACCAAAGTCAAGGGGAATATTCAACAGTGCAAGAATCACACACACGGGAACACAAAATTCTGACCACCAAAAAACCGAACAAAATAAACAAATCTTGAGATTCGCGGATTAATTTAATAAGGAATTACCTTAAATCCTCGTTCCCGAACTATTGTAAAAGTTATAGCACAATAATGATGCCTATTTTGTGAATGAATTCTCGATTCCTAGTCATTTTTTTACGAACGAATTATTACTATTATTTTATAAGAAAGTTTTAGCCTTCCTTTACTACGACAATGATGTTCCAAGAGAGGAAGGATGAAGGCACCATTTAGTATGGAGTTGAGGGAACGCGGAATCTACACACAAGGCGCACACAAACAGTAAGTTGAGAAGGAAGTTCATGAAACAAGACAAAAGTTGAAGAAGAAAGTAGTATGTGCTGAAAAACAGGACAGCAGTCAACCGAAAAAAGATGATCCGTAACAAAACCAAAAAAAAAACAATTCTATTTCAACAAAAGGAAGGCCTACCTAACCGCTAGCTCGGGACCTCACATATTGTAAGATAAATAATGGTTTTGATAATAACGTAAGTTCACAACACGTTCATGAATGTCACGTACATGAAAGTGTCAGTAATTTAGCAACCAAGTTATGAGGCAATTAGTTAGTGATTTATTAGGTATACATACAACGGCAATAATTGACATCAGCTATGAGAAAGTCAATACTCCGAAACTCGACGCTAAAAAAATAAACATAAATTTAATAAATGACGCATGAATATCTGATGTTCATAAAAAATAATAAAAATATTCCCCATGAAAAAATTCCTATAGAACATTTCCACAAGATTAAATAATCAAAAAATTACATACAATTTTTAATCCTTTCCATCATAAAGAGTGAACGTAAACATTGAAATACACATTTTAATAACTTTAACCAGAGCTGCTAACTACCGGGGTTAGTTAAATTAATCAGGCAAATGGTTAACTGCGCGAATACTGTTATTATTCAAAAACCGTTATTAACGGCACGAAAACGGTTATTATTTAAGAACCGTTTTTAAAACGGTTTGTTATTGCTTCTTACAAGTGTCCTACGGGGGACCTCACTTCTACCCGCGCAGTTATACAGCTACTGTGGCAACTTATGTGATTTGGATGTTAGGTACTGCTCTAGTTATGGTTGCTAGCCATAGTTATGGTTGCTGACCATAGTTATGGTTGCAAGCCATAGCCATAAAAGCTACCAAGTCACAAACGGTATTTATATTTATTCATCTTAAAGTTCAAATCACCACACGCACACAATACAAACACACACACACACATGTAAACTCGACACACAAAGGCCGATTGTTGAGTTTGCGCGGTGTGTGTAGGTGCACGGTGTGCAAATTTTAACAAAAACCTAAAAAAAAAATTTTTTTTTTTAAAAACGAACAACGACGTTGAAAAGCTGATTAGTTTATTTCTGTATTACTTGCAAATTGCAACCACAATATTAACGCACAATGCGCCAACACACCCCGTGAGAGCGTCACAATGCACGCAATAATCTGCAACACGTGTGAAAAACACAGAAAATATTTAGTGTCAAGGATCGTCAAGTTAGCCAAGATGTTAGTTTGAACAAAGGCGTTTCTAAGAGAGGAAGGAGGAAGGCACCAATTAGAACGGACTTGAGAAAACGTCGAATCTATGCACAGGGTGCTCAGAAACTTAGTATGGACTTGATGGTCGGCTTGAATGAGTTCGGGACCTCACATTTTCCCCAGGGAGCGCCAATTCCCGTGTTGAGGACAACAAGCTCGTTTCAGAACAAAATGAATTCGGTCGCGTACATCAAAGAAAACAATTATTAAACAATTGATTACAATAACCAACTCATTCAATGGGCGTAAAGTGTTTATCAGTGCGATGATAACAGCTAACGCGGTGGCATTCTATTCACGCATTGAACGAGTTAGCAAATATTAAACGAACTATGGCAACAGAACACTCGCTAATTTAGTCGCAGGGAAATTGTGTGGAGCACAGCAAGCGGGAGAGGCGGTTTCGAGAGATGATTTTTTTACGAGCTTGCAACTCATGATGTTTAAATAATGATAGAATATCAATGGAGATTTACAAAGCTATTGATTAGTAAAAAAGCTTCACTAATACGCAGGCGTACGCATGTATATATACATACACATCCCTTTGTGTACGTACACCTACGCACATACTATACTTGTGCACATGTATACGTACACATATAGTATATGTATACATAACACATACTATATTTATGTTGTATGTATGTTCATACACACAAAACTATATTTGTATACGTATACACATACTACATCTGTATGTCTAAATACACATCCTATATGTGTATATGTACACATACGGCTCCATAAAAGACATAGAAAAGTGAGGGTCCATGCAAGGAACACGTGGTGTATATTTATTTATACGTAGCACCAGAACAAAGTACGGAAAAGGTATAGTAATATTTCTTTAAGTGCACTTATTTTCAAAGTTTTGTTCGCTTTTTATTGGCGTCTCCCAATTGTAATTATTGGTTTTCCGTGTATTGACGTTTCCATGAAAAGTGAATACGTTCTTTAGTAACACTGCCATCGATTCCTTAGCGAAGCAAGATGCCCTCTCACACATTAGAAATTCAAACATTAGAAAACCAATCGCGATACAATACCCCTCCTCTAAATTAGAAATTCTATTCTACCTATACACATTAGACATCCTACTTCACCCTCCCCCATGTTAGAAATTCAATAGAAATACTATCTTACCGTCCCCCACATTAGAAAACCTTTCCTACCAACCAACCATTCGAGATACGAAGAGGAGGAAGTAACTTGGAGCACCGGACAGTGGCATACTTTATTTCCACAGCAACAGACGTAGCAGCAGACAGACAGACGGGCAGCGGAGATACAAATAGAAATCCAAAGCGAAAATAAGGGAACAGAAAGAAGTGAGAATTGAAACTGCGTTCCTTGCCAACAATTCAACGGTCCAGGGAACAACGGAAGTACGGCTTTGTAAACAAACTCATCTGAAGAAAACGACGCGAATAAAATAAAGGTCAAACCAAACTATCGTGGCGCATTTCAGCAATGCCAACAAAATAAAGGCGAAGGTCAAACCAAAATGTTCTAATTCGTTTCATGCACTAACTTCCTTCACAATAAACAGTTTTTCTTTCCTTATTTTTTTTTCAAGTTTGAGATGTGGTTCAGAAAACTCACTAATTTCAGAGACACAGAATATAATTCATCTTGCTCCCATGCACGGTACTAGGTAGGAATTATAAAACAATGATATATCGAGCTCATTTTGCAGAGGCCTATTTTTTATAAGAGAGCCCTAGGCAATTTAAAAGAGCCCTAGGCAATTTAAAAGAGCCCTAGGCAATTTTAAAGAGCCCTAAGCAAGTTAAAATAACTTAGGCAATTTAAAATAACTCTAGGCAATTTAAAAACAGTCGAGGCAATTTAAAAAAACTCGAGGCAATTTAAAAAAGCCCTAGGCAGTTTAAAAGAGCCCTAGGCAATTTAAAAGAGCCCTAGGCAGTTTAAAAGAGCCCTTGGCAGTTTAAAAGAGCCCTAGGTAATTTAAAAGAGCACTTGGCAATTTAAAACAGCCCTAGGCAATTTAAAAGAGCCCTAGGCAGTTTAAAAGAGCCCTAGGCAATTTAAAAGAGCCCTTGGCAATTTAAAACAGCCCTAGGCAATTTAAAAGAGCCCTAGGCAATTTAAAACAGCCCTAGGCAATTTTAAAAGAGCCCTAGGCAATTTAAAAGAGCCCTAGGCAATTTAAAAGAGCCCTAGACAGGTTAAAAGAGCCTTAGGCAATTTAAAAGAGCCCTTGGCAATTTTAAAGAGCCCTAGGCAATTAAAAACAGCCCTAGACAGGTTAAAAGAGCCTTAGGCAATTTAAAAGAGCCCTAGGCAATTTAAGGGAGCCAAATGATAGAAGTAAATCTTTCACGTTATCTTTACAAGAAATGTAGAAACAAGTCCGGCTACGTATGGGAACATGTATGGGCTATGTATAGGAACGTACGAACGACGGAAGACACACACACATCAAAGTGTGTTTACATACAGCTGTGTTGAGCATTGTGTGCAGTACGTAGGAGTTATACCATCTTGTTTGCTTTGATTGTTTACTTGCTTCACTGAGCATTTGGCAACACGGCACAGTTGTCCAATACTTTTACTGAGCATTTGGCAACGCGGCACAGTTGTCTGATGCTTTTCCTGAGCATTTGGCAACACAGCACAGTTGTCTGATGCTTTTCCTGAGCATTTGGCAACACAGCACAGTTGTCTAGTGCTTTTCCTGAGCATTTGGCAACACAGCACAGTTGTCTGATGCTTTTACTGAGCATTTGGCAACGCGGCACAGTTGTCTGATGCTTTTACTGAGCATTTGGCAACACAGCACAGTTGTCTAATTTATTTATCAACCCCCTTATTTGAGTACATTGGTGGTTACTGTACTGGATAGCATGGAAGACCATAATAAAGGCACTCAGTAAATGACGTGTTTCTGAACATCTCTTATAATATGTTAGTTGAGGCGTCCCTGACCGCAACAATGGTGTTCCCAAGAGAGCAAGGAGGAAGGCACCGGTGGAGTTGAGGGAACGCGGAATCTACGCACAAGGTGCACAGGAACACTAAGTTGAGAGAGAAATAAGTTCATGAAACAAGACACAAGTTGAAGAAGAAGAAAGCAGTAGGTGCTGAAAAAACAGGACAGCAGTCAACCGAAAAAAGATGGTCACAAAAACCATCGAGGTTTTATTATGAGTTCAAAAATAACTAACATCATGGCGCTCGGTACCGAATGTTGCTAGTGACCTCACGCACACGTTGCATGTGCACATGTACGTTTTGCTACACACGCACACGTTGCATGTGCACATGTACGTTTTGCTACACACGCACACGTTGCATGTGCACATGTACGTTTAGCTGCACACGCACACGACTTCATCATAATATAAAGCCTAAGGATACGCTTCCAGTTCTTCAAGCCTGTACGTGCATTTTTTCAGCATTGTAAAACCTAGACGTACACGCTTTATAATGTCAGGTCTATGCGTATGTGATTTATATTAAAGAGTCTATTTGCTTTACATGATAAAACTCGTACGCTTTACATTATAAAGCATATACATTTTACAAAGTAAAACCTACACGTTTTACAAAGTAAAACCTACACGTTTTACAAAGTAAAACCTACACGTTTTACAAAGTAAAACCTACACGTTTTACAAAGTAAAACCTACACGTTTTACAAAGTAAAACCTATATGCTTTACATTTTAAACATATACGTATTACATTGTAAAGGCTACACGCTTTGCACGAAACGTACAAACAAAACACGTATTTCATCACACAGCTGCGGTGGACAAAAGCTGCCTCAACTCAACATGACACTTTATGTGTCCTGCAACTGAAGGGAACATCACAACATCTGGCAATACTGCTGCTCCTGCTTCAAAGTCCTTGGCGACATTCCCGCTATGTTGGCAGGCAAAATATTCCCGCTATGTTGGCAGGGAGAAACATACCCGCTATGTTGGCAGGCAAAATATTCCAGCTATGTTGGCAAGTCCAACAACGACAAAAACACGATTTTTTTCATTTGATCGGACACAGGAAAACCGCAACTGAAATTTCAGATAAAAAAGGGGTACAAAGGGCGTCCCGAGGTCACAAAAGGCGTCCCTCAGCACACAAAGGGCGTCCCTCAGCACACAAAGGGCGTCCCTCAGCACACAAAGGGCGTCCCTCAGCACACAAAGGGCGTCCCTCAGCACACAAAGGGCGTCCCAGAGCACACAAAGGGCGCCTCTGTCACAGAAAATGTCCCTCAGCACACAAAAGGCGCCTCTGTCACAGAAAATGTCCCTCAGCACACAAAGGGCGCCCCTGTCACAGAAAATGTCCCTCAGCACACAAAGGGCGCCGCTGTCACAAAGGGCGTCCCCATCAGATAGGGCGCGTAAAGTTTGCAGGGAAGAGTCCCTTTTCGTTGGTGGTGGACTTGTAGCCACACAGCCAGCCTTCCTCCTGTAAGCAAAGGTTAGGTTAGATTGGGCTCGGTTAGGTTAGGTTAGCTCATGTCTTCTGCCTGATTGTGGTCACCGTGCCCGAGTGGTTGAGAGCGCGCTCTTCCGTGTCGGTGTCGAGGGTTCAAATTTTGGCGCTGCGCGGTGATTTTCCTCGTTGGGAAATGGGAGAACTCAGCCACAATTCCCCACTTTACCCAGGTGTCGGAAATGGTTACCGGCTTGACCAGGGGAACCCATTTCCAACACCTGGGTGGAGTTAGGAATTGTAACTGAATTCTCCCTTTACCCAACAGGGAGAAACACCGGGCGACACTGCCGGGATTCGAACCAGCGACACCTTCCCGTGAAGGGCGTGCTCTCAACCACTCGGGCACGATGACCACAATAATAACAGGGTTGTGACCAGCAGTCACACACAGGCAACAGAGCTGTCACCAGCAAATACGCACAGGCAACAGAGCTGTCACCAGTAGTCACGCACAGGCAACAGAGCTGTCACCAGCAAACACGCACAGGCAACAGAGCTGTCCCCAGCAAACACGCACAGGCAACAGAGCTGTCACCAGCAGTCACGCACAGGCACCACGACATGCGTTTCAATACAAGGAAGTAACGATCACAACACAAGGAGCACCATCAAGGTAAATCAATTTCAGTATCGATTTATTGCTCACACATACTTTTTCTGCCTCCACATATACTTTTTATCCTCCACATTTTTTTTCCTCTACATATCCTTTTTTCCTTTATACATACTTCTTTCCACTCCACATATACTTTTTTCCTTTACATATCCGTTTTTTCCACCCCTACCACAAACAAAGGACACCACCACCCCTACAACGGGCACTCCCTCCTACACTACACACACAAATTGCTCCACCACCCCTCACTCCCCCCACAAAGGGCACGACACAGAGGTCACACGGACCTGCTCCTCAGGGCACCACCATCCCTACAAAAGGCACTCTCTCACTACACCACCACCGCACAAAGGGCACGACACAGAGGGCACGACACAGAGGGCACGACACAGAGGGCACGACACAGAGGGCACGACACAGAGAATGCACGACACAGAGAATGCACGACACAGAGAATGCACGACACAGAGAATGCACGACACAGAGGGCACGACAAAGAGTGCACGACACAAAGGGCACGACACAAAGGGCACGGACCTGCTCCTCAGGGTCCTCGTACTCGACGACGTTGATGGTCTCTCCGACGTCGAAGGAGAGCTCGTCGACGTCCTCCTTGTCGTACTTGTAGGTCGTGCGCACCTGGTACAGCACCCCGGCAGGCAGGCCCTGGGTTGTCGCGCCTGTGTGTACGGGGTAAGGTGTTACGGACCTTGTGGTCGTTACAGTTTTTCCAGGCAATCCTGAGGTAGCGTTACAGGCAATCCTGAGGTAGCGTTACAGGCAATCCTGAGGTAGCGTTACAGGCAATCCTGAGGTAGCGTTACAGGCAATCCTGAGGTAGCCTTACAGGCAATCCTGAGGTAGCGTTACAGGCAATCCTGAGGTAGCGTTACAGGCAATCCTGAGGTAGCGTTACAGGCAATCCTGAGGTAGCGTTACAGGCAATCCTGAGGTAGCGTTACAGGCAATCCTGAGGTAGCGTTACAGTTCCTACAGGCAATCCTAGCATAGCTGAACAGGAAATTCTTGGTAAGCATTACAATCTTTGCATGCAATCGTTACACGCCGTAGAGGCAATCGTCATAATCTTTACAAGCAATCCTGGGCAACAGTAAAAATATACACTATCGAGACAGTCGTTACAATCTTTGCAGCAATCGTACTCCAAAATAAATAGCTCCCAAAATAAATAGCTCCCAAAATAAATAGCTCCCAAAATAAATAGCTCCCAAAATAAATAGCTCCCAAAATAAATAGCTCCCAAAACAAATAGCTCTCAATATAAATAAGAAAGTTTGCTACAACTAAATACTGACTATGCTACCCTCAGTGTACTAAATCAACCCACTCGGATGCATAAAATCAAAGTAAATACTCAAAACCAACCCATCAGAATTGAATGAATCCCAAAACCAACCCACCTGATTATCAATATATAAGAATCTCTTCATGATGGGCAATTGGATATCATTAAACACTAGGATTAGATTGTAAGCTTTAGGCACGCTAGTCACAAAGGTGTTTCCAAGAGAGGAAGGATGAAGGCACCATTTTGTATGGAGTCAAGGGAAGGCGGAATCTATGCACGCGGTGTGTGGGGTCCCCCTCCCCCTGCGCACACAAACAGTAAGTTGAGAAGGAAGTTCATGAAACAGGACAAAAATTGAAGATGAAAGTAGTAGGTGCTGAAAAACAGGACATAAAAAGATGGTCCGCAACAGACCAAAATCCCTGTTTTATTTCCACACAAAGAAGGCCTGCCTCGCCTCAAAAACGCTCATGCTCAACAACACACACTAAATGTGATGCATCGAACTGCTAAAAAAAAGCCACTACCTGCTGTATACCGCCTAGAAATACTCGATGCTGCCATTAAATTCCCCCAAACTGCCAAAATCTACTCAAATCTATCGAAAAATACTCTGTTCTGCCAAAGAAATGCTCAAAACCGACAAAAAGTTGCTTCACACTGTAATTAAATTCCCAAGCTGATAAATCTATTTCAATCCTCCGAAATATGCTCCAAGCTGCCAAGAACTGCTCCAAACTGCCAAGAACTGCGCCAAAATGCCAAGAACTGCGCCAAACTGCCAAAAACGGCGCCAAACTGCCAAAAACGGCGCCAAACTGCCAATAACGGCGCCAAACAGCCAAGAACTGCGCCAAACTGCCAAGAACTGCGCCAAACTGCCAAGAACAGCGCCAAACTGCCAAAAACGGCGCCAAACAGCCAAGAACTGCGCCAAAATGCCAAGAACTGCGCCAAACTGCCAAAAACGGCGCCAAACTGCCAAAAACGGCGCCAATCTGCCAAAACGGCGCCAATCTGCCAAAACGGCGCCAAACAGCGGAAATATGCTCCAATCTGTTAAGAACTGCCCAAAACTGCCAGCATGTTGACTGTTACTCGGAATAAACTATTGGAGAGATAACACTCATGCATACATTTAACACTTTGACCGCAACGTGCGCCACCGGTGGCCACGGAGGGGATTTTAATACTGCTGCTGACCGATCAGAAGTGACAAACTGTATTTTCTTCAATACTTAATCAAAGCTAAATGAAGGCACGATCCAGTTCATGTTTGGTATTTTCAAAATGGCTTGCGACAATTAACTTAAAATTTGCGTTGTAACTTCAGTTTACCCATTACGGTCTTTACACTTGAACTGAAAATTGAAACTATTGAACCCATTACGGTCTTTATATTGGTATAGTTTGTCTATTAGTACTGCTCGTATGGTACGTTTGTCGGAGGAAGTCTTATATAAAGAAATTTTTAATAGCCAATACGTTGCCATGTAGCTCATGTGTCAACTTTTTTGGAACTTAACGTTTTTTTCTTTTTTTCTTTTTTTAGTTGAATATTGAACTTTCGATACATGGAACATTCGTTCTCATACAGTTCAGAAACTCCGGCCTATGAAGAGCAGAAAAGGTGGTAACTAAACAACTGAAGAAAAAAGAAGGCGAAAGCGAAACAGAACGAATGGAAAGAACTTGAAGAATACAAACTAAAAAAATAAAAGGATCAGTTAGAGAGATGTTTAATTTACTAAATAAGAAGTTAGGGTTTAATTGAAAAATTAGGTTTTACTATAGAAGAAGTTAGATTCATTCAAGAAATTAGGTTTTACTATAGAAGAAGTTAGGTTCATTCAAGAAATTAGGTTTTACTACAGAAGAAGTTGGGTTCATTCAAGAAATTAGGTTTTACTAAATACAAGTTCTACAGGCGGCATTGCCAGGTGGTGCTATAGATGGCAACTGGCAACCAGCTGGCATTACCAGGTGGTGCCGTACGTGGCAACTGGTAACTAGCTGGTACCATAGTGACAACTGGTAACCAGCTGGTGCCATACGTGGCAACTGGCAACCAGCTGGTGCCATACGTGGAAACTGGCAACCAGCTGGGGCCATACGTGGCAACTGGCAACCAGCTGGTGCCAAACGTGGCAACTGGCAACCAGCTGGCATTACCAGGTGGTGCAGCTTAAAATTGAGGCAACTGGCAACCAGCTGGCAACTCACCGACTGGAATATCGTACAGCTGGTCAGTTTTGCCATCTGAGGGTGAACGATAAAATGGGTCAGGGGTGGTAATGGGTCATTATATAATGGGTCACATGCAGTAATGGGTCATTATATAGTGGGTCACGTGGGGTAATGGGTCATTATATAGTGGGTCACGTGGGGTAATGGGTCATTATATAGTGGGTCACGTGGGGTAATGGGTCATTATATAGTGGGTCACGTGGGGTAATGGGTCATTATATAATGGGTCATGTGGGATAATAATGGGTCTTGAGAAAGAAGTTCACAAAACAAGACAAAAGTTGAAGAAGAAAGTAGTAGGTGCTGAAAAACAGGACAGCAGGCGACCGAAAAAAAGGATAGTCTGCAAACAGAACAAAAAATATTTTATTTCAACAAAAAGAAGGCTTGCCTAACGTTTAACTTTGGACCTCACATATTGCCCTTGAGAAAGCCAATTCTGCCTGTTTTCTGCAGGCCTAGACAAGGAAATGTACCGATCGAAACAAAAAATCTAACGTACGTCCTTTGCATGAAAAAAGTAGGCAGTATAACTTTACTGGAGGCTGTTAGAACGCCTGCGGTGTTTGTACAGGGGGATTAGCGCTCCCGGGAGGAACATGCGAGGTCCCGCGCTAATTGAACAGAAGGGAATACCTTTACACAAATCAAGAGAACGGATACAAAATAAATGCAAGGATGCTAAGAAAAAGGCAAGGAAATGAAAGATGATGGAAAAAAGAGAAATGAAGATTTGAGGAGAAATGAAAGGAAATGAAGAGAAATGAAGAAAATGAGGAGAAATGAAATGGAGAAAAATGAAAGGAAATGAAGATGAATGAAGGGAAATGAGGAGAAATGAAAGGAAATGAAGAGAAATGAAGAGAAATGAAGAGAAATGAGGAGAAATGAAAGGAAATGAAGAGAAATGAAAGGAAATGAAGAGAAATGAAGAGAAATGAAAGGAAATGAAGAGAAATGAAGATAAATGAGGAGAAATGAAAAGAAATGAAGAGAAATGAAAGGAAATGAAGATGAATGAAGAGAAATGAGGAGAAATGAAAGGAAATGAAGATGAATGAAGAGAAATGAAGAGAAATGAAGAGAAATGAAGAGAAATGAAAGGAAATGGAGAGAAATGAAAGGAAATGAAGAGAAATGAAGATAAATGAGGAGAAATGAAAGGAAATGGAGAGAAATGAAAGGAAATGAAGATGAATGAAGAGAAATGAAAGGAAATGAAGAGAAATGAAGGGAAATGAGGAGAATTGAAGGGAAATGAGGAGAAATTATAGGAAATGAAGGGAAATGAAAGGAAAAAAGAGAAATGAAAGGAAATAAGGAGAAATGAAATGATAGGAAATGAAGGGAAATGAAAGGAAATCAGGAGAAATGAAAAGAAATGAAAGGAAATGAAGGGAAATGAAAGGAAATGAAGGGAAGTGTTAGCAACCCTCACAAATGGTAGAGACGAAGGTCTGAGAAATAACGATACACACACGCACAAATATATACACATACGAGAGGAGGTATATGTATACAATGAGGTGTATATATATATATATATATATATATACATATATCTACATGTTTTCAAGTTGAGCTGAACTCACCAAGTCATCACTCTAATTAAAAGTTTTCATAAATTTAGTATAAACAAAAGATTAAGAAGGAGAGGATAAAGAAACATCGAAAATAAGAGCAAAAGAAACAAGAGCAAAAGAAACAAGAGCAAAAGAAACAAGAGCAAAAGAAACATGAGCAAAAGAAACAAGAGCAAAAGAAACAAGAGCAAAAGAAACAAGAGCAAAAGAAACAAGAGCAAAAGAAACAAGAGCAAAAGAAACAAGAGCAAAAGAAACGAGAGCAAAAGAAACAAGAGCAAAAGAAACAAGAGCAAAAGAAACAAGAGCAAAAGAAACAGGAGCAAAAGAAACAAGAGCAAAACAAGAGAGACATTAGAATTAGACGTGTGATCAATATCTAATTGATCACACTACGAATCAATACTACAAATCAATACTATTGTGGAATAATAATGTAGATGCAGCTGTGTGCTAATTACATATTTTAATTCCTCTAAACACGGATGGACTTACATGATAATTATATAAATAATAATTAAGGTTTTCTTGCTCGCTCGGTTTGCCAACACAAAAATTTGTGTAAAACCTAACACAAAAATTTTTTTCTATAAAAACGTATTTCTATACAAATATTTACTTCTATACCAAAATGTATTTCTATTCCTTGCAATTCCTCGCTGTTATCCTTACACAAAATGCACCAATGCAAAGAACATGCATTTAACTCTTCAATTCGCACGCCAATGTACTCACAGCAAAACACTGAAGGGCAAATAGAAAATGTTCAGAATTAAAAAAAGAAAAAAATCAGCCTATATGAAAAATGTCTAAAAAAATTAAAACAGTCAATATGAAAAAAAAAATCCTCGCTTTGACATAAACAAATGAATGAACAGAAAACTAGTTCGGCCGCCACGCCAAGTTACATGAAACTAAAACATCACAAAGCTCACCAGCACCTAGAGCAGAGTAACACACACAAACAAGACACAGCAACAATCAGCGCCTAGGTATGAAGGAAACCAATGTTGAACACTCCATACTTCAACTTCACTGAAAATAAACGGTTATTTTTCTTTCTATTCTTTTCTCTGGACAAGCAGCACCTAGGTAAGAAGAAGGGGCTCACCTGGCGGCACCTTGGTGCCCACAACACCGGCGCCGTTCACCTTGGTGCCGTCATCGAACTGGATCTCCTCGTACGGCCTGCCCACCTCCTCCTTCGCGCTCCTGGGGGCAACGTTACTCTTAGCAACGTTCCTGAACATGCTCAATTCACTCATTTTACCTACATGCTAATGTTACCTCATACTATAGCATGAGAAACGAGTGACTAGATGCTGTATATTTAGCCAGAAGGGACAATGCATGCAACGCTGATATCGTCACCGCGAAATATTGCCGGCATACCGATGACTATTTAAATCACTATGATATTATCAGCCACAATATTACTAGCCATAATGTCACGAGCCATAATATTTTCAGCTATAATAAAAAGAGCCATAATATGACCAGCCATAATATCAAGAGCCATAATATTCTCAGTTATAATATCAAGAGCCATAATATAACCAGCCATAATATGAGCAATAATATAACCAGCCATAATATCATGAGCAATAATATAACCAGCCATAACATCACGAGCCATAATATTACCAGCCATAAAATTACCAGACATAATATCAAGAGCTATGATATGACCAGACATGTCAAGAGCTATAATATGACCAGCCATATCAAGAGCCATAATACGACCAGCCATATCAAGAGCTTTAATATGACCAGCCATATCAAGAGCTTTAATATGACCAGACATATCAAGAGCTATAATATGACAGACATAACAAGAGCTATAATATGACCAGACATATCAAGAGCTATAACATGACCAGCCATATCAAGAGCTTTAATATGACCAGACATATCAAGAGCTATAATATGACAGACATAACAAGAGCTATAACATGACCAGCCATATCAAGAGCTTTAATATGACCAGACATATCAAGAGCTATAATATGACCAGCCATATCAAGAGCCATAATACGACCAGCCATATCAAGAGCTATAATATATGACCAGACATATCAAGAGCTATAATATGACCAGACATATCAAGAGCTATAATATGACCAGACATATCAAGAGCTATAATATGACCAGCCATATCAAGAGCCATAATACGACCAGCCATATCAAGAGCCATAATACGACCAGCCATATCAAGAGCTATAATATATGACCAGACATATCAAGAGCTTTAATATGACCAGACATATCAAGAGCTATATGACCAGCCATATCAAGAGCTATAATATGGCCAGACATATCAAGAGCTATAATATGACCAGACATATCAAGAGCTTTAATATGACCAGACCTATCAAGAGCTATAATATGACCAGACAAAAGCTATAATATGACCAGACATATCAAGAGCTATAATATGACCAGACATATCAAGAGCTATAATATGACCAGACATATCACGAGCCATAATATCAAGAGCCATAATATGATCAGCCATAAAGAGCTATAATATGACCAGCCATATCAAGAGCCATAATATGACCAGCCATAATATCAAGAGCCACAAACAAAAACAAACGTCGCAGTGTTAAAAAATTAGGAACATTCAGTAAGTACACAAACTCGAGGGAATGTATGCATGCACATGCCTGGTGGGGACTCGTGCAAGTGTAAAATCAACCTACCCCTTAGGGTGAAATACCTGGTGCGTAAAATCAACTTACCCCTAAGAATTAAATACCTGATACATAAAATCAACCTACCCCTAAAAGTTAAAAACCTGATGCGTAAAATCAACCTACCCCTATAAGTTAAAAACCTGATACGTAAAATCAACCTACCCCTAAAAGTCAAAAATCTGATACGGAAAATCAACCTACCCCTAAAAGTTAAAAACCTGATACGTAAAATCAACCTACCCCTAAAAGTAAAAAATCTGATACGGAAAATCAACCCACTCCTAGAAGTTAAAAACCTGATATGTAAAATCAACTTCCTCCTAAAAGTTAAAAACCTGATGCGCAAAATCAACCAATGCCACTGGGTAAAACCAACCCACTCGGCCAGCATAACACATACGTAGAGCCAACATCATTTACAAAACGAACCCGAGTTTTACAAACGACTTATATCGTAAAATCAAGCCAATTCTACAAGTCAGCTTAGTGTACGGGGGAGCTATTTATACATTTACCCATATACCTGAGCTATTTAGATACGTACTATGTAGTGCACACGACCCGTCAAAAATGACAGGATTCGATTTAATGCTTAAATAAATCCTCTAGATGTGGATGATAAACATGTACAAGATGGCGCATAAGTAACGCGCCCTTTTAAAAAATTAATAATAAATAAACCATGAAAGGTATAACGATAGGGTTAATTGCAAACGATAGAGGAACTCTTAAAGTTTATTTACATGTCGTATCCTGTCTATAGATACCCAGTGTATACTGCGGTAATAAATCTTTAAAATTTACCTTCAAAAGTGTGCGTTACTTATGCGCCACCCTGTATAAAAATTTATAAACGCACCAAGAGTGTTAGTGGGTGAGATTCCTTTCTTCAAATCATGTAGCTCGATATATCTGTAATTATGTACGCTGTGACTTGTATGTATTATTTGGGTTCATGGACATGCGCTCCTTGCCAAAACAAGAGGGGCCCCTAAATCTACTCGGTATGTATATTTATTATTAAATTTTACAATTATACAGAGTACGCATTCGGGATTATTATGAATTTTAATTACAATGATAAAATTTTTCTAATTCATTATTTGCACTCAATATGAGGTGGAAGGAGCTGAACTAACCCAGCAAAACCTTACCTTACCTAGCCTAACATAACCTTACATAACCTTACCTAACCAAATTTTATCTAGCCTAACCTAACCAAACCTTAGCTAGACTAACTTGGCCTAACCTAACCCAACCTAGCCTAACCTAACCAAACCTTACCTAGACTAACTTGGCCTAACCTAACCCTACCTAGCCTAACCTAACCAAACCTTACCTAGACTAACTTGGCCTAACCTAATCCTACCTAGCCTAACCTAACCAAATTTTACCTAGACTAACTTAGCCTAACCTAACCTAAATTAGCCTAACCTAACCTTACCTTACATAGCATGACCTTACCAAACGCAGTTTTATTTTAACTAACCCAACCTTACCAAGCCTAACCTAACGCAACCTAACAAAACCCAACCTAACAAAACCCAACCTAACAAAACCCAACCTAACCAAACCCAACCCAAGCCAACCTAACCTAACCCAAGCCAAGCCAACCTAACCTAACCTAAGCTAACTCGATCTAACCTAACCCAATCTAACCTAACCCAACCTAACCCAACACACCACACCTCGTCTCAGGAAGCTCAGCTGCAGCATCACCACTCGTCGCGTCACCACCACCACCCTCACCACCACCGTCGTGGTTGTGGTGAGGCGGTGTGGTGGAGGTGGTGGCAGGTGGTGTGGTGGGTGTTGGAGGTGTTACGGAGGTAGGGGGGTCGTCCACAAACCACCTATTAGTGTTAATAACGAGCACACTTAGTGAGTGTCTTTAATTTTAGGTGGACGAATGAGCAGGCAAATGGTAGGTAAACAATTTTTTTAGGTAAATAAACGAACAGGCAAATGGTAGGTAAACAATTTTTTTAGGTAAATAACGAGCAGGCAAATAATAGGTAAATATTTCCAAGTAAACAAATTTTAGGTAAACAAATTTTTGATGGACAAATGGTTGGTGGACAAGTGGTTGGTAAACAAAAGGTAGGTAAAAATTGATGTGTAAACAAACTGCAGGCAAATGGTAGGGAAATTTAACTGATAGGTAAAAATTTCTACGTAAACGAATTTTAGGTAAACATACATAAGGTGGGTAAACAAGTGACAGGTAACGAAATTTTAGGCAGACAAATGGATATGCAAATGCTAGGCGACAAATGTGGGTAAACAACTGATGGGCAAACATATGGTAGGTAGACAAATGGGGTAAACAAATTCTACGTAAACAACTGATGTGGAAAAAGATACGGTAGTTAGACAAATGGGAGTTAACAACTGACGGATGGTAGGTAAACAAAACAAATGGTGGGCAAACAAAACGTAGACAACAAATGGTAGGTAATAAGAAACAAATGAACAGGTGAGTAGGTCAAATTAACAGGTTAACAGGAGGAGAAGGAACAATCCAATGAACACATGTAAACAAACAAGTAGAAATACATAAACTAGTATGTGAACAAACAGAAACACAACAGACAAACGGAAGGAGAGAGTTACACATACACAGTTAACTGAACACACATGCTCAGGCGCTGTTGTGGGGGGGGGTAGAGTGGGAAGGAGGGTAGAGTGAGAGAGAGGGTAGAGTAGGAGGGTAAACTGAGAGTAAGGTTATAATGGGAGGGTAAACTGAGAGAAAGGGTAGAGTGAGAGAGAGGGTAGAGTGGGAGAGAAAGAAAGGGTAGAGTGAGAGAGAGGGTAGAGTGGGAGGGTAGAGTGAGAGAGAGAGTAGAGTGGGAGGGTAGAGTGAGAGAGAGAGGGTAGAGTGGAAGAGAAAGAAATATTGTGAGAGGATGTAATAAAAGGACAGAGTGAGAGAGTAGAGCGTGAGAGGGAGCACTAGAGAGGAAGGGAGAGTGAGAGGGAGGGTAGAGTGAGAAAGTAAAGTGAGAGAGGGTAGAATGGCAGAGTAGAGCGAGTGAGAGGGAGGGTAGAGTGAGGAAATAAAGTGAGAGAGGGTAGAATGGCAGAGTAGAGCGAGTGAGAGGGAGGGTAGAGTGAGAAAGTAAA